>JAHIAM010000971.1:0-124826 GCA_021605205.1 Aegilops longissima
ACGCTTATCTTGCGAGTTTTAGAGTATCCACTTTCACTTGTCTATGAACTGTACAAGCAACCCAGAAGTCCTTTTCCGCGGACACGCCTATTCGAATAGATGATGTTAACCCTGCAGGGTTGTACTTCTTCACGCACGCTCTCGCCACTTACCACCATGTACACGACGTGTATCTTGGCAACCTTCAAGCAGAAGCCTGGCGAGGGAGTCGACCACGACCTGACTAACCACACAAGTCTCTAGTCCAGGTTTATCTCCTATTCGGGTTCCATCCGCAAGGAGATCCGGTCAGGGTGTCGCTCACGGCCTCAAACGATGTGAGCAGGGTTCCCAAGCCCACCATCCGGGTGCCACTTGGTACACTGTGCCACTGTACCTAGTCTGTCCCAAGCCCACCTGTACCTGGTGCCACTTGGTAGACTACTAACACTACCTACAAACACCAGAAATTAGTTGCAACTCCTATACAACACTACTAGAAAAACCCCTACTAATGGCGCACCTAGTATGGCTATTAATGGCGCATCTGTGATGCGCCATTAATAGCACGCCATTAGTAATTTTACTAATGGCGCACCACAGTGCGCCATTAGTATCTGATATACTAATGGCGACTGCTGGTGCGCCATTAGTATAGGCCAGGTGCGCCATTAGTATGCCTCCCGGGGCCATGTATACCAGTGCTTTGGCATACTAATGGCGCACCACCCTGAATCGCCATTAGTAATCACGGCATACTAATGGCGCACTACCAATGATGCGCCATTAGTATGCCTTTGTCATACTAATGGCGCACTATCATGTGATCGCCATTAGTATGAATATTAGGTTTTTTATTTTTTATTTTCTGTTTTTGCACAGGTTACAAAATGTATAATTTGACAAAATATAGACAGCACACATCAACAACAGATTCATCAAATACAATAGAAGATTAGTCTTTGAATACAATTCATCATATTAGTCTCCGAATACAATTCATCATATTAGTCTCGAATTGAAAAGACCGAACAAAGATAGAACATTATATTACAAGTCTCGAGACCGCGAGTAGCGAGTTTGTCTTCACATTACAAGTCGATATCGATCATCTAAACTACCATCACATAGAAGAGAGCTGCGGTCATCACGATGAGCATCATCACGATGAAACTTCGTCTTCATCCGGTTCCTCAACGCTCCTCCCTCTCCCGCTAGATAGCGGGCGTATCTAGATTCGGCCTCGGCCCTAGTGGTGTACCCTTTGTAACTGTTACCGCTGAATCGGTGAACCTGTCTTCGACACTCCTCCCAGTCATCGAGACTCGGGAACCTTACCCTTGTACACGACATACGTCGGCATCGCTATGCACTAGCCAAGCGAAGCGTTAGTACCAATTCACAGACAATACATAAGCAATATATAAGTATGCAACAGAGCGATCGGAAGAAAAGCAAGACATTAATAGCATGCATCGATTACATCTAAGTTGAGCGACTCTCGAAACCAAAGAGACATACTACAAGTTCATTAAAGTTTAATTACAACATGAGCCAATCGATGTTTCAGAACTAGACAACTCGACTCAAGGGACCGGGCGTGGATGAAGTCGCCGTCTATCGTGGGAGTCATGAAAGAGCGGGCGTTGTCATCCTGCATTTGTAGCATTGTGTCGATGTCTTTGTTGGACGGTTGATTTCTGAGGTAGAACTGCCCAGTGCGAAGGACATCTTGATGGATGATTTCCGCAAACTCCATTTGGATGCGAAAGAATTCTTGTCGGAGGTCCGCGCCCTGGATTGCCGACATGCTCGCGGCCCAATCTTTGAGTTTACTCGGTAGCGAAGTTGATGATGGTCCCGTCGATCGCCCGCATGTGATGGATGGCGTAGTAGACACCCTTCCGACCGCCGGTGGCTGCTTGACGCAGCGAGCGTCGTATTGTGGGAGAACACGTGCTTGCCGTGCTTACGAATAGGCCTCGTGAAGGTGCCTCCAGATTTGGCGTGGCGGGAGAACATCATCAAGAACCTTCTTGACATTTGTGTAGTCTACGTTCGATCGACGGTCCGGTCGAAATCGTGGCCATGGAATATTTGGGGCTTAGGAGGATGGCGTGCAACGTGTGTCCTGCAGAAAACACGGAATGTTAAAAGAAAAACGATTGAAATGTAAGATTTCATATGTTACGGGCCGGTTGAGGGGAGGACTTACTCGGGAAAGTAAGGCACGAGGAAGTTATCCTTATCTTGGTTTGCGAATGACGCCTTCGAGGTAAGAACTCGCGACTTGCGGTCCCCAGCGCTCCCCAAGATCTTGGCACGCATGTAGAAGGGGTCGACTATCACGATGTCCGGGGTCTTGTCGCGAATGATCCGCATCTTCATACTCAGCGAAAATAGCCGAGCGAAGGTGTAGTGCAGCGGATGAAGGTTCAACATAGCATGGATGTCATCAAACGCAGGACGATCAGACGCCCGATGGAGTTATCCACAAAGCCCTTGCCCTCTCGCACCTTGGCGCGAAAACCGGGTATGCCACATCCTTCTCCCCGAGACGCCGCTTCTCCAAAGAAAGAACACTGTCATGCAGACTCGTGATAGCACCGGTTGCAGCATTGAGCATATTTGTCGGTAGCATCGCCCTACCCGCCACATGCACCCTCCTCGAGATATCCTGCGGTGAAGGTGGCCCGTCCTGAGCACGGATCGTACTCGGTGCCGGCTGGCTCGCACCCTTCTTAGTCTTTCTTTTGCGTGCCTTCTTCTTCTCCTGTAATGGGACCGAGTTCTGCTCACAGACCGCCTTCTTGAGTGTGTTGGGGCTGATAATATTTCGCACCTCGCCTATCTGAGGCTCGGTGAAGTCGGCAGCTGGAGGCGTCTCCTGAGAGCTGAACGCCAGACGGCGCCTGTTGCAACTTGGCTTCTCCGCGGTACCAGCTAGATCGCACACGTATTTTGTTGGGTATGGTTCTTGAGAAGGAGGCCCCATGAAGTCGCCATCGTACCCATGCTCGGCAAAGTACTGATTGACGTTGCCAAATGTATCATTGTCGTCGTCGTCGTCGTTCTGATCCTGTGCCATATGCATGTTTGGATCCAGTGGCATAGGGATGTCCGGCACCGTTACGGCGGTCTTGCCATGGGGCCGACTTGGCGCCGGCATGACTGGCGGTGTTGTCTTTGGGGTGGTGTCCCCCGCCCCCAAACGAATCTGGCTCTTCGGCCAAAGCAGGGGCCAGCTCAGGCAGGCGCTGAGGGTCATCACGTCTTCATCGTCGGCCCCGACGGGTCGCATCGTGGGTAACAAGTCGTCGTAGCCTGGCAGCACCCGAACCAGTTGAACCCTAAACATGTTGGGTGGCATCTGGGTACCGTGGAACAAGGGGTTGCCAGGTTGAACGATTTTGCCCTTGGCGACATCGACCAACTCATTGTTCACGAAGTGGAGGAGAGTGCACGGAACGTCGGCGGCGCCCTGCGAAAACATGTAGGGCGTCAGGGATGCCCAGTCAAAGGCAAGGAGATGAAGTCCTCGGCCGAGAGAGGCTTAATTAGTTACCGTGATGATGGCGTCGAGCTCGGCTAATGTCGGCCGCACCGCCAACGGCGGGCGTGCGATTGACGGAGGGCGCTTCTTGTGAAGAGGTGCCGGACGGCGACACCCAGTGCATTAAGCTCCGTGCGGCGTCGGAGACACCAATGCCGCCCGCCGGAGGCACCAATGGCCCCGCCATCGCATTATGCGAAGTTGTTGGCGGTGAAGCTAGGAATCGGGCGGCCCTGTTGGCGCCCGCAATCCACGACTCAACCCGAGATCAAGGTAGGCACAAGGCGGTGATCGTCGCTCCGAGTCATTGTTCCACTTGCTCTTGGACAATCTCCGAATCCGCGCCACCTGTGCCTTGAGTTCTTGAACCTCTCACGCTGGCTTTCCGAGCTGGTCTTTTCTCCTTCCGCACACCAGCGGTATAGTATGACCCCATTTTGTCGACAAGCCTTTGCCGCCACACGACCAGCCGACGTCGACTTCTCGAGCTTATCCTTGTTCTTCATTACATTCAACCCCTATTTAGAGTGGTGTCCCAAGGGTTGCTCTTAGTCGACCTCGCCACTGCTTTCGATCGCTGCGGAAGGAATGTGAACTATTTAGAAATTGGCTTCATTAATTAGAATGCAACCATATGGAGCTAATTACTGGGTGTATTCCTTACGAGAACAAGCTCAAGCTGCCTGGTCTTCGGATCCGTGGTAAGCTCCTTTGTTTTGGGTCCTTCTTGTACCAGGCCACGACAAAGTTCCTGGTCTGCTTGTCACCGTATGTATCGAGAGGGGCGGTAGGCCTTGCTCGCACGGTCCGCCACCTCCTTGTCCCATATAGGCTCCGCCACTCTGTAACCGCCGGGACCGAGTGTTTGTTCCCCTATGTTCAGCTCCCGCATTTGTTTCCCCAACTCACTTGATTGGGAGCTTGCAGTGCTCGAGCAATTGATCTTGAAGTCGTTGTAGTCATCTTGGTGATCGAAGGATTTTCTCCTTGATCTTCGATAACTCTCACCTTTCTCGATAATTCTCTTCACATTGCTTTTCCAAGTAGACAGGGCCTTGCTCATCTTCGTGAGGGCAGCATTGTTCACTTTATTCCCTTTGAGGCTTGTGTTTTCAAATTCAGCGGGAACTTGTATCGTTCGTGCAGCTTCGTGAAGAGGAGGTTGCGCAAATTCCCTCGGTCAGGATGCCTCGGGTTCTCGGTGTTGATCGAGGCGGTGCTCGGACAATGCACCCGAGCTGAAGCGAGTACCCTTGACTATTCGTTCGGGCGCCGTTGGATTCCGTTGGAGTCCACTTGATAACTTCCTCCTTGAGGGTGCGGAGCACGATCGGGCGCCGTCCTTCCGTTGCCTCTTGGTTGGCTGCCATCTCGCGCGCGCGCCGCCATCATCGTGGTGGCATCCTCGGCGGCACCATCGGTGGTGGCATCGGTGTGGTCATCCTCGGCGGCACCATCCGTGGTCTCGTGGATCGGTGGGGAAGGCGCGCCTCATACAAGTGAGGTTGTTCCTCCATCTCTGGGACAGCTCCAGAATGCCTTGCCGCCCAACCCCGGCCTCATCGTTGTGGGCCATGTTTCTCTCTAAATACAAACAAAGTTCGGTCAAAAGTTGGTTATTGTCAAGGAACAAGATCATGGTCTCATCATTTAGGGTTTGTCGACACGAGGCATCCTAAAATCTAAGCTTTTATCATTGAGGGTTTTTCGACGCCAAGGCACCCTAAAAGCCTAACCTTTCATCATTTCGGTTTTTATCGACACCGAGGCACCCTAAAAGCCATGCATTAGTCACAAGTACGCCGGGCACTTGATCCTACTTAATTAACTACTAAGATACCCGGCCCATGCATTAGTCACAGTACCCCATATGTCCTATTTTTAGCAAAGTCATGCTAAAATTCACGGAAAATTTCAGCATGACCTTTACTGAAAATAGGACATATGGAGTACCAATTTGCCGGAACGGAAGTTAATCGACATTCCGCAAACTCAAGGGCCTCTCAGGGTACCTGCAAAATCATTATCCAGGTGGACATGGATGCAATGTCACATGTCACATGGATCCCACACCCACAGGAGCTGGTGAAGCTTCATGTGTATTTCACTTAAAACCAGCGACTAATGAGCTTTATGTAGAAAACAAATCACTCCACCAGCTCACACAGGATCATCCCTCTAAGCAATTACTCAAAATGGGCACTAGCAGCAAAATGAACATTTTACAATCTGAACTTTTTTTTGTCATCTATGTGCTCATTTAACTTTGATCCAAATAGTATCAAAGTTCTTAGAAACAAGCAGCTCTGCTAACAAAGAACAGTAAAAATGGGGCTTGCGTTAAGATGGGAAGTAAAGTTGCAAAAACTATCACAAAGAACAGTAAAAATGGAACATAGCTCAGCTAATACATGCCTGCTTGGCTAATTAGCAAGTAAGTAACTCTTACATTATCAAAGCTTGCCAGTTTCTGAAATCAATTACTGACAGGGAATAGCACAGGCACACAGCAAACCTATAACTTAATTGTTCTGTGATCAAAACCACGATGAGAATGCAATACACACCAAAGAATATCATATACAAGAATTGCAGAAATTAAACAAGGTCAGACCCACACTATCTATTCTTTCTTCATGGCAGAATATCATATACAATCACGAATTTTGTTCACATTTATATAGCAACAAATATTTATACACTCATATAGCAGCACTAAGTATATTGCACTTAGAAGAAGATTTGCTTTTACATCCCACCCAACTTAACAATCTAGTAGAGTTGTGATTTATTAATATTGTCTTTCCTTGCAGGTTCATGTCAAGTCGATCGAGGATTTCGCGCAGCTGGGTTGTTTCGATGAGAACCAAGACAAGCAGCAGCCCACCAAAGCTTCTTCTACCCAGCAGCCACCCACTAAACCCTTTTCTACCCAGCCGCAACCCGCTAAAGCTTCTTCCTGTTGGGGAACGTAGTAATTTCAAAAATTTTCCTACGAACACGCAAGACCATGGTGATGGCATAGCAACGAGAGGGGAGAGTGTCCGTCCACGCACCCTCGAGACCGAAAGCGGAAGCGTTATAACAACGCTGTTGATGTAGTCGTGCGTCTTCACGATCCGACCGATCCAAGCACCGAGCGTCACGGCACCTCCGAAGTTCTGCACACGTTCAGCTCGATGGCGATCCCGGACTCCGATCCAGCAAAGTGTCGGGATGAGTTTCATCAAGACGACGGCGTGGGGCGATGATGATGCTCCACCGACGCAGGGCTTCGCCTAAGCTCCGCGACAATATGACTTCTCCGGCGCAGGGCTTCGCCTAAGCTCCGCGACGATATGAACGAAGTGGAATATGGTGGAAGGGGGCACCGCACACGGCTAAGGAACGATCCGTAGATCAACTTGTGTGTCATGGGGTGCCCCCTGCCCCCGTATATAAAGGAGCCAAGGGGGCGTGCGGCCAGCCCTAGGGGAGGCGCGCCTGGAGGAGTCCTACTCCCACCGGGAGTAGGACCCCCCCCCTTCCTAGTTGGATTAGGATTGGAGGAGGGGGAAGAGGGAAGGGGGCGCCGCCCCCCCTCTCCTTGTCCTATTCGGACTAGAGGGGGGAGGGGGGCGCGCGGCCTGCCTGGCCGGCCCTTCCTCTTCTCTCTTATGGCCCATCAAGGCCCATAGACCTCCCGGGGGGGTTCCGGTAACCCCCCGGTGTTCCGGTAACTTCCTGTTTTCATCCGGAACCTTTCCGAAGTCCAAACATAGGCTTCCAATATATCAATCTTTATGTCTCGACCATTTCGAGACTCCTCGTCATGTCCGTGATCACATACGGGACTCCGAACAACCTTCGGTACATCAATACTTATAAACTCATAATGAACTGTCATCGAAACGTTAAGCGTGCGGACCCTACGGGTTTGAGAACTATGTAGACATGACCTAGAACCATTCTCGGTCAATAAACAATAGCGGAACCTGGATGCCCATATTGGTTCCTACATATTCTCTGAAGATCTTTATCGGTCAAACCGCATAACGATATCGTTGTTCCCTTTGTCATCGGATATGTTACTTACCCGAGATTCGATCGTCGGTATCCAATACCTAGTTCAATCTCGTTGCGGTAAGTCTCTTTACTCGCTCCGTAATACATCATCTCACAACTAACTCATTAGTTGCAATGCTTGCAAGGCTTATGTGATGTGTATTACCGAGAAGGCCAGAGATACCTCTCCGACAATCGGATGACAAAACCTAATCTCGATTCATGCCAACTCAACATATACTTTTGGAGACACCTGTAGAGTACCTTTATAATCACCCAGTTACGTTGTGACGTTTGGTAGCACACAAGGTGTTCCTCTGGTAAACGGGAGTTGCATAATCTCATAGTTGCAGGAACTTTGTATAAGTCATGAAGAAAGCATAAGCAACATACTAAACGATCAAGTGCTAAGCTAACGAAATGGGTCATGTCAATCACATCATTCTCCTAATGATGTGATCCCATTAATCAAATGACAACACATTCAGAGCCGTAAGTATTTTGCAAATTTCTATGTCTACAATGCTCTACACGGAGCTACTCTAGCTAATTGCTCCCACTTTCAATATGTATCCAGATTGAGACTCAGAGTCATCTAGATTAGTGTTAAAACTTGCATCGACGTAACCCTTTACGATTTAACCCTTTTTTTCACTTCCATAATCGAGAAACATATCCTTATTCTACTAAGGATAATTTTGACCGCTGTCCATTGATCTACTCCTAGATCACTATTGCACTCCCTTGCCAAGCTTAGTGGTAGGGTATGCAATAGATCTGGTACACAACATGACATACTTTATAGAACCTATGGCTGATGCATAGGGAATGACTTTCATTCTCTTTCTATCTTCTGCCGTGGTCGGGTTTTGAGTCTTACTCAATCTCACACCTTGTAACACAGGCAAGAACTCTTTCTTTGACTGTTCCATTTTGAACTACTTCAAAATCTTGTCAAGGTACGTATTCATTGAAAAACATATCAAGCGTCTTGATCTATCTCTATAGATTTTGATGCTCAATATGTAAGCAGCTTCACCGAGGTCTTTCTTTGAAAAAACTCCTTTCAAACACTCCTTTATGCTTTGCATAATAATTCTACATTATTTCCGATCAACAATATGTCATTCACATATACTTTATCAGAAAGGCTGTAGTGCTCCCACTCACTTTCTTGTAAATACAGGCCTTTCCAAAAGTCTGTATAAAATCATATGCTTTGATCAACACATCAAAGCGTATATTCCAACTCCGAGACGCTTGCACCAGTCCATTGATGGATCGTTGGAGCTTGCACATTTTGTTAGCACCTTTAGGATTGACAAAATCTTCTGGTTGCATCATATACAACTCTTCTTTAATAAATCCATTAAGGAATGCAGTTTTGACATCCATTTGCCAGATTTCATAAAATGTGGCAATTGCTAACATGATTCGGATAGACTTAAGCATCGTTACGAGTGAGAAAATCTCATCGTATTCAACACCTTGAACTTGTCGAAAACCTTTTGCAACAAGTCGAGCTTTGTAGATAGTAACACTACTATGAGTGTCCATCTTCCTCTTGAAGATCCATTTATTTCACATGGCTTGCCGATCATAGAGCAAGTCAATCAAAGTTCATACTTTGTTCTCATACATGGATCCTATCTCAGATTTCATGGCCTTAAGCCATTTCGCGGAATCTGGGCTCATCATCGCTTCCTCATAGTTCGTAGGTTCATCATGGTCTAGTAACATAACTTCCAGAACATGATTACCGTACCACTCTGGTGCGGATCTTACTCTGGAAGACCTACGAGGTTTGGTAGCAACTTGATCTGAAGTTTCATGATCATCATCATTAACTTCCTCACTTATTGGTGCAGGAATCACTGGAACTGATTCCTGTGATGAACTACTTTCAAATAAGGGAGAAGGTACAATCACCTCATCAAGTTCTAATTTCCTCCCACTCACTTCTTTTGAGAGAAACTTCTTCTCTAGAAAGGATCCATCTTAGCAACAAATATCTTGCTTTCGGATCTGTGATAGAAGGTGTACCCAATAGTTACCTTTGGGTATTCTATGAAGACGCACTTCTCGATTTGGGTTCGAGCTTATCGGTGAAAACTTTTCACATAAGCATCACAACTCAAACTTTTAAGAAATGACAGCTTAGGTTTCTTGCTAAACCATAGTTCATACGGTGTCATCTCAGCGGTTTAGATGGTGCCCTATTAAGCGTGAATGCAGCTGTCTCTAATGCATAACCCCAAAGCGATAGTGGTAAATCGGTAAGATACATCATAGATCGCACCATATCCAAAAAGTCTTGATTCTGACGTTCGGACACACCATTATGCTGTGGTGTTCAGGTGGCGTGAGTAGTGAAACTATTTCACATTGTTTTAAGCGAAGGCCAAACTCGTAACTCAAATATTTTTCCTCTGCGATCATATCGTAGAAACTTTTATTTTCTTGTTACGATGATTCTTCACTTCACTCTGAAATTCTTTGAACTTTTCAAATGTTTCAGACTTGTGTTTCATCAAGTAGATATACCCATATCTGCTCAAATCATCTGTGAAGGTCAGAAAATAACGATACTTGCCGTGAGCTTTAACACTCATCGGACCGCATACATCAGTATATATTATTTCCAATAAGTCATTTGCTCGCTCCATTGTTCCGGAGAACAGAGTCTTTAGTCATCTTGCCCATAAGGCATGGTTCGCAAGCATCAAGTGATTCATAATCAAGTGATTCCAAAATCCCATCAGCATGGAGTTTCTTCATGCGCTTTACACCAATATGACCTAAACGGCAGTGCCACAAATAAGTTGCACTATCATTATTAACTTTGCATCTTTTGGATCAATATTATGAATATGTGTATTACTACGATCGAGATCCAACAAACTATTTTTATTGGGTGTATGACCATTGAAGGTTTTATTCATTTAAACAGAACAACAATTATTCTTTGACTTTAAATGAATAACCGTTTGAAAACTATTTTCATTGGGTGTATGACCATCGAAGGTTTTATTCATTTAAACAGAACAACAATTATTCTTTGACTTTAAATGAATAACCATTTTGCAATAAATATGATCAAATCATATTCATGTTCAACATAAACACCAAATAACATTTATTTAGGTTTAACACTAATCCCGAAAGTATAGGGAGTGTGCGATGATGATCATATCAATCTTGGAACTACTTCCAACACTCATCGTCACTTCCCTTCAACTAGTCTCTGTTTATCTTTGTAACTCCTGTTTGAGTTACTAATCTCAGCAACCGAACAAGTATCAAATACTCGGGGCTACTATAAACACTAGTAAGGCACACATCAATAACCTGTATATCAAATATACTCTTGTTCAATTTGCCATCCTTCTTATCCGCCAAATACTTGGGGTAGTTCCGCTCAAGTGACCAGTTCCATTGCAGCAAAAGCACTTAGTCTCGGGCTTAGGTCCAGACTTGGGCTTCTTCACTCGAACAGCAACTTGCTTGCCGTTCTTCTTGAAGTTCCCTTCTGCCCTTTGCCTTTTCCTTGAAACTAGTGGTCTTGTCAATCATCAACATTTGATGCTCTTTTCTTGATTTCTACCTTAAATCGATTTCTGCATCACGAAGAGCTTGGGAATTACTTTTGTCATCCCTTGCATATTATAGTTCATCACGAAGTTCTACTAACTTGGTGATGGTGACTAGAGAATTCTGTCAATCACTATCTTATTTGGAAGATTAACTCCCACTTGATTCAAGCGATTGAAGTACCTGACAATCTGAGCACATGCTCACTAGTTGAGCGATTCTCCTCCATCTTTTAGCTATAGAACTTGTTGGAGACTTCATATCTCTCAACTCGGGTATTTTCTTGAAATATTAACTTCAATTCCTGGAACATCTCATATGGTCCGTGACGTTCAAAACGTTTTTGAAGTCCCGATTCTAAGCCGTTAAGTATGGTGCACTAAACTATCAAGTAGTCATCATATTGAGCTAGCCAAACGTTCATAACGTCTGCATCTACTCCTGCAATAGGTCTGTCACCTAGCGGTGCATTAAGGACATAATTCTTCTGTGCAGCAATGAGGATAAACCTCAGATCACGGATCCAATCCGCATCATTGCTACTAACATTTTTCAACTTTGCTTTCTCAAGGAACGCATTAAAATTCAACGGAACAACAGCACGAGCCATCTATCTACAGTAAACATAGACAAGCAAAATACTATCAGGTACTAAGTTCATGATAAATTTAAGTTCAATTAATCATATTAAAAAACTCCCACTTAGACAGACATCTCTCTAGTCATCTAAGTGTTTACGTGATCCAAATCAACTAAACCATGTCCGATCATCACGTGAGATGGAGTAGTTTCAATGGTGAACATCACCATGTTGATCATATCTACTATATGATTCACGCTCGACCTTTCGGTCTCCGTGTTCCGAGGCCATATCTGCATATGCTAGGCTTGTCAAGTTTAACCTGAGTATTCTGCGTGTGCAAAACTGGCTTGCACCCGTTGTAGATGAACGTAGAACTTATCACACCCGATCATCACGTGGTGTCTGGGTACTACGAACTTTTAGCAACGGTGCATACTCAGGGAGAACACTTCTTGATAATTTTAGTGAGAGATCATCTTATAATGCTACCGTCAATCAAAGCAAGATAAGATGCATAAAGGATAAACATCACATGCAATCAATATAAGTGATATGATATGGTCATCATCATCTTGTGCTTGTGATCTCCATCTCCGAAGCACCGTCATGATCACCATCGTCACCGGCGCGACACCTTGATCTCCATCGTAGCATCGTTGTCGTCTCGCCAACTATTGCTTCTACGACTATCGCTACTGCTTAGTGATAAAGTAAAGCAATTACATGGCGTTTGCATTTCATACAATAAAGCGACAACCATATGGCTCCTGCCAGTTGCCGATAACTCGGTTACAAAACATGATCATCTCATACAATAAATATAGCATCATGTCTTGACCACATCACATCACAACATGCCCTGCAAAAACAAGTTAGACGTCCTCTACTTTGTTGTTGCAAGTTTTACGTGGCTGCTACGGGCTGAGCAAGAACCGTTCTTACCTACGCATCAAAACCACAACGATAGTTTGTCAAGTTGGTGCTGTTTTAACCTTCGCAAGGACGGGCGTAGCACACTCAGTTCAACTAAAGTGAGAGACAGACACCGCGGTCACCTTTAAGCAACTAGTGCTCGGAGCGGTGAAACCAGTCTCGCGTAAGCGTACGCGTAATGTTGGTCCGGGCCGCTTCATCTCACAATACCGATGAACCAAAGTATGACATGATGGTAAGCAGTATGACTTATATCGCCCACAACTCACTTGTGTTCTACTCGTGCATATGACATCAACGCATAAAACCAGGCTCGGATGCCACTGTTGGGGAACGAGTAATTTCAAAAATTTCCTACGAACACGCAAGACCATGGTGATGGCATAGCAACGAGAGGGAGAGTGTCCGTCCACGTACCCTCGTGAGACCGAAAGCGAAGCGTTATAACAACGCAGTTGATGTAGTCGCACGTCTTCACGATCCGACCGATCCAAGCACCGAACGCACGGCACCTCCGAAGTTCGCACACGTTCAGCTCGATGGCGATCCCGGACTCCGATCCAGCAAAGTGTCGGGATGAGTTTCGTCAACGACGGCGGCAGGACGATGATGATGCTCCACCGACGCAGGGCTTCGCCTAAGCTCGCGACGATATGACTTCTCCGGCGCGGGGCTTCGCCTAAGCTCATGACGATATGACGAAGTGGAATATGGTGGAAGGGGCACCGACACGGCTAAGGAACGATCCGTAGATCAACTTGTGTGTCATGGGTGCCCCTGCCCCAGAGATATAAAGGAGCCAAAAGTGCGGCCAGCCCTAGGGGAGGCGCGCCTGGAGGAGTCCTACTCCCACCGGGAGTAGGACTCCCCCACCCCTTCCTAGTTGGATTAGGATTGGAGGAGGGGGAAGAGGGAAGGGGGCGCTGCCCCCCCTCTCCTTGTCCTATTCGGACTAGATGTGGGAGGGGGGCGCGCGGCCTGCCTGGCCGGCCCTTCCTCTTCTCTCTTATGGCCCATCAAGGCCCATAGTCCTCCCGGGGGGGTTCCGGTAGCCCCCCGGTGTTCCGGTAACTTCCTGTTTTCATCCGGAACCTTTCCGAAGTCCAAACATAGGCTTCCAATATATCAATCTTTATGTCTCGACCATTTCGAGACTTCTCGTCATGTCCGTGATCACATCCGGGACTCCGAACAACCTTCGGTACATCAATACTTATAAACTCATAATGAACTGTCATCGAAACGTTAAGCGTGCGGACCCTACGGGTTCGAGAACTATGTAGACATGAACTAGAACCATTCTCGGTCAATAACCAATAGCGGAACCTGGATGCCCATATTGGTTCCTACATATTCTACGAAGATCTTTATCGGTCAAACCGCATAACGATATCGTTGTTCCTTTGTCATCGGTATGTTACTTACCCGAGATTCGATCGTCGGTATCCAATACCTAGTTCAATCTCGTTACGGTAATCTCTTTACTCGTTCCGTAATACATCATCTCACAACTAACTCATTAGTTGCAATGCTTGCAAGGCTTATGTGATGTGTATTACCGAGAAGGCCCAGAGATACCTCTCCGACAATCGGAGTGACAAAACCTAATCTCGATTCATGCCAACTCAACATATACTTTTGGAGACACCTGTAGAGTACCTTTATAATCACCCAGTTACGTTGTGACGTTTGGTAGCACACAAGGTGTTCCTCCGTAAACGGGAGTTGCATAATCTCATAGTTGCAGGAACTTTGTATAAGTCATGAAGAAAGCATAAGCAACATACTAAACGATCAAGTGCTAAGCTAACGAAATGGGTCATGTCAATCACATCATTCTCCTAATGATGTGATCCCATTAATCAAATGACAACACATGTCTATGGTTAGGAAACATAACCATCTTCGATCAATGAGCTAGTCTTGTAGAGGCATACTAGTGACTATCTGTTTGTCTATGTATTCACACATGTATTATGTTTCCGGTTAATACAATTCTAGCATGAATAATAAACATTTATCATGATATAAGGAAATTAATAATAACTTTATTATTGCCTCTAGGGCATATTTCCTTCACTTCCACCCAGCTACCGGCCAGAGGGCACCAAGGCCTCAGCCTCTCAGGTTTGTGTTGCGATCCTCTCCTGCGTGCACCTTGTCGAGCACAGCACTGACTCGCTGACCCTTTTCTACCTCCACCATGTGCTAACCTTGCTCGTGCGGCGAAATAGCTGTTAGTAAGATCCTAGCTCTCTCTTTTCTTAGAAATAATAAATCGCCAAGCAGGAATGAAAAGATTATTTGATTGCAAAAACAACCATGGCAGCAAATAACTGAACCTTCACTCTGTTTTAACTGAAAATATATTTGAAAAAAAAAACTTTTACACGTGTGAAAATCTTCTCTACAGGTGGAAGAACACATCAAACAGTGCAAAAACTAAACCCTTGCACTCTGTCAAAACTAGAAGAAAATGAACATATATTCCTATACAGTGCAAAAACTAAATATATGCCCATATTTAAGTCCGAACGTTACGTTCTTTTAATTGAAGAAACTAAACATTTGATCATATTCAGTGCAGAAACAGAGTTTATAATATTTTGAAGTGGACAAACTGAAGACTGGCTTTTTAAGTGCAAAACTGAAGATACATGCTACGTTATTGTGCAAAACGTTTACATTAACTCGTGTAAGTGCAAGTGATGAAAATCTTCTCTCCTTATGAGAAAAAACTGAATACATGCCCTGTTTATCGAAGAATTGAATGAACATTGGCCCCGAAGCATTTTCTTGACTAAACTGTGCTCGTAATCCAATTTATGGCCTAATCTACTCAGATTTTACTCAATGACCATGTGCCCAGAGAAAAGGGGAGGAACAGAAGAGGAGGAAGAGCGTACCACGTCTGTAGTCGGGCTAAGCTGTCGCCGGTGACGGTGGAGACGAGGCTGGCTGACCGACCCGGCAGCCAAATGGTGACCAGAACAAACTGATGTGCAGATAACCTGTAGATCAAACCCATCTCACTATCATCTTTAACAGATTAGAAACAAGAGGAACACCGTAAGTTAATGAGCCAAAACCGAAAGACTTTGAGTTAGCAATTTAGAATGATCCTATATGACATTGAGTTACGAATTTGGAATGATCCTATATATGACATTGAAGGAAATATGCCCTAGAGGCAATAATAATGTTATTATTTATTTCCTTATATCATGATAAATGTTTATTATTCATGCTAGAATTGTATTAACCGGAAACATAATACATGTGTGAATACATAAACCTCAGAGTGTCACTAGTATGCCTCTACTTGACTAGCTCGTTAATCAAGATGGTTATGTTTCCTAACCATGAACAAGGAGTTGTTATTTGATTAACGGGATCACATCATTGGTTGAATGATCTGATTGACATGACCCATTACATTAGCATAGCACCTGATCGTATAGTTTGTTGCTAGTGCTTTTCTTCATGACTTATACATGTTCCTATGACTATGAGATTATGCAACTCCCGTTTGCCCGAGGAACACTTTGGTGCTACCAAACGCCACAACGAATCGGGTGATTATAAAGGTACATTACAGGTGTCTCCGAAGGTACATGTTGGGTTGGCATATTTCGAGATTAGGATTTGTCACTCCGATTGTCGGAGAGGTATCTCTGGGCCCTCTCGGTAATGCACATCACATAAGCCTTGCAAGCATTGCAACTAAATGTGTTAGTTGTGAGATGATGTATTACGAACGAGAAAAGAGACTTGCCAAGAACGAGATTGAACTAGGTATTGGATACCGACGATCGAATCTCGGGCAAGTAACATACCGATGACAAAGGGAACAACGATGTTGTTATGCGGTCTCGACCGATAAAGATCTTCGTAGAATATGTAGGAGCCAATATGGGCAACCAGGTCCCACTATTGGTTATTGACCGAGAGGTGTCTCGGTCATGTCTACATAGTTCTCGAACCCGTAGGGTCCGCACGCTTAACGTTTCGATGGCGGTTATTATGAGTTTATATGATATTGATGTACGAAGGTTGTTCGAGTCCCGGATGAGATCACGGACATGACGAGGAGTCTCGAAATGGTCGAGACATAAAGATTGATATATTGGAAGCCTATGTTTGACTCCGAATCACTCCGGTGAAATTGGGAATTTTACCGAGTACCGGGGTTACGGAACCTCCCGGGGGTCAATGGGCCTTGATGGGCCTTAGTGGGAAAGAGAAAGGGGCCATATGCTGGCGCAGCCTTCCCCTTCCCTAGTCCTATTAGGATTAGGAGAAGGGGTGGCGCCTCTCTCCCTTTCCCTTGGTCAAACCCTAGTTGGACTAGGATTTGGGGGAATCCTACCCTAGTAGGAGTAGGACACCTGGGCGCCTCCCTCCTGGCCGGCCAGCCCCTCCCTTCCCTCCTTTATATACAGGGCAGGGGCACCCCATGACACATAAGTTGATCATTGAGATCGTTCCTTAGCCGTGTGCGGTGCCCCCTTCCACCAAACTACACCTCGAATATACCGACGCGGAGCTTAGGCGAAGCCCTGCGCCGGTGGAACATCATCATCGTCACCACGCCGTCGTCCGACGAAACTCTCCTCAACACTCGGCTGGATCGGAGTTCGAGGGACGCCATCGAGCTGAACGTGTGCAGAACTCGGAGGTGCCGTGACGCTCGGTACTTGGATCGGTTGGATCGGGAAGAAGTACGACTACTTCCTCTACGTTGCGTCAACGCTTCCGCTGCTGGTCTCACGAGGGTACGAGACAACACTCTCATCTCGTTGCTATGCATCACCATGGTCTTGCGTGATCGTAGGAAAATTTTTGAAATTACTACGTTCCCCAACAAAGTGGTATCGAGCCTGGTTTTATGCGTTGATGTCATATGCACGAGTAGAACACAAGTGAGTTGTGGGCGATACAAGTCATACTACCTACCAGCATGTCATACTTTGGTTCAGCGGTATTGTGAGATGAAGCGGCCGGACCGACATTACGCCAGACGCTTACGCGAGACTGGTTTCACCGCTGTGAGCACTCGTTGCTTAAAGGTGACTGGCGGGTGTCTGTCTCTCTCACTTTAGTTGAACTGAGTGTGGCTACGCCCGGTCCTTGAGAAGGTTAAAACGGAGTCTATTTGACGAAGTATCGCTGTGGTTTTGATGCGAGGTAAGAACGGTTCTTGCTCAGCCCGTAGCAGCCACGTAAAACTTGCAACAACAAAGTAGAGGACGCCTAACTTGTTTTTGCAGGGCATGTTGTGATGTGATATGGTCAAGACGTGATGCTATATTTCATTGTATGAGATGATCATGTTTTGTAACCGAGTTATCGGCAATGGCAGGAGCCATATGGTTGTCGCTTATTGTATGAAATGCAAACGCCATGTAATTGCTTTACTTTATCACTAAGCAGTAGCGATAGTCGAGAAGCAATAGTTGGCTAGACGACAACGATGCTACGATGGAGATCAAGGTGTAGCGCCGGTGACGATGGTGATCATGACGGTGCTTCGAGATGGAGATCACAAGCACAAGATGATGATGGCCATATCATATCACTTATATTGATTGCATGTGATGTTAATCCTTTATGCATCTTATTTTGCTTTGATTGACGGTAGCATTATAAGATGATCCTTACTAAATTATCAAGAAGTGTTCTCCCGAGTATGCACCGCTATGCGAAAGTTCTTCGTGCTGAGACACCACGTGATGATCGGTGTGATAGGCTCTACGCTCAAATACAACGGTGCAAAACAGTTGCACACGCAGAATACTCAGGTTATACTTGACGAGCTATGCATATAAGATATGACCTCGAACACGGAGACCGAAAGGTCGGCGTGAATCATATAGTAGATATGATCAACATATTGATGTTCACCATTGAAACTACTCCATCACACGTGATGATCGGTCATGGTGTAGTTGATATGGATCACGCAATCACTTAGAGAATTGGAGGATATTTTTCTAAGTGGGAGTTCTTAAGTAATATGATTAATTGAACTTAAATTTATCATGAACTTAGTACCTGATAGTATCTTGCTTGTCTATGATGTGTAGATAGATGGCTCGTCTTTGTTGTTCCGTTGAATTTTAATGCGTTCCTTGAGAAAGCAAAGTTGAAAGATGATGGCAGCAATTACACGGACTGGGTCCGAATTTGAGGATTATCCTTATTGCTGCACGGAAGAATTACGCCTGGAAGCACCGTTAGGTGCCAGGCCTGGTGCAAGGGCTGCGCCGAAGTTGTGAACGTCCGCAAAGCAAAGCTGATGACTACTCTATAGTTCAGTGTGCCATGCTTTACGGCTTAGAACCGGGACTTCAACGTCGTTTTGAACACCATGGAGCATATGAGATGTTTCAGGAGTTGAAGTTAATATTCCAAGCTAATGCCCGGATTGAGAGATATGAAGTCTCCAATAAGTTCTATAGCTGTAAGATGGAGGAGAACGGTTCTGTCAGTGAGCATATACTCAGAATGTCTGGATATAACAATCACTTGATTCAACTGGGAGTTAATCTTCCGGATGATTGCGCCATTGACAGAATTCTCCAATCACGCCACCAAGCTACAAGAGCTTCGTGATGAACTATAATATGCAAGGGATGACCAAAACAATGCCCGAGCTCTTCGCGATGCTGAAAGCCGCGGAGGTAGAAATCAAAAAGGAGCATCAAGTGTTGATGGTTAACAAAACCACTAGTTTCAAGAAAAAGGGCAAAGGAAAGAAAAGGAAACTTCAAAAGAGCGGCAAGCAAGTTGCTGATCAAGAGAAGAAACCCAAGTCTGGTCCTAAGCTGAAACCGAGTGCTTCTATTGCAAGCAGGCTGGTCCTCGAAGCGGAACTGCCCCAAGTATTTGGCGGATAAGAAGGATGGCAAGGTTAACAAAGGTATATGTGATATACTTGTTATTGATGTGTACCTTACTAATACTCGCAGTAGCACCTGGTATTTGATACTGGTTCATTGCTAATATTTGCAACTCAAACAGGGCTACGGATTGCGAAGATTGGCTAAGGACGAGGTGACAATGCGCGTGGGAAATGGTTCCAAAGTCGATGTGATCGCAGTCGGCACGCTACCTCTACATCTACCTTCGGATTAGTATTAGACCTAAATAATTGTTATTTAGTACCAGCGTTGAGCATGAACATTATATCTGGATCTTGTTTGATGCGAGACGGTTATTCATTTAAATCGAGAATAATGGTTGTTCTATTTATATGAATAATATCTTTTATGGTCATGCACCATTGAAGAATGGTTTGTTTTACTTAATCTTGATAGTAGTGATACACATATTCATAATGTTGAAACCAAAAGATGCAGAGTTGATAATGATGGTGCAACTTATTTGTGGCACTGCCATTTAGGTCATATCGTGTAAAGCGCATGAAGAAACTCCATCTTGATGGACTTTTGGAGTCACTTGATTATGAATCACTTGGCACTTGCGAACCGTGCCTTATGGGCAAGATGACTAAAACACCGTTCTCCGAACTATGGAGAGAGCAACAGATTTATTGGAAATCATACATACTGATGTATGTGGTCCAATGAATGTTGAGGCTCGTGGCGGATATCGTTATTTTCTCACCTTCACAGATGATTTGAGCAGATATGGGTATATCTACTTAATGAAACACAAGTCTGAAACATTTGAAAAGTTCAAAGAATTTCAGAGTGAAGTGGAAAATCATCGTAACAAGAAAATAAAGTTTCTACGATCTGATCGTGGAGGAGAATATTTGAGTTACGAGTTTGGCCTACATTTGAAACAATGCGGAATAGTTTCGCAACTTACGCCACCGGAACACCACAACGTAATGGTGTGTCCGAACGTCGAATCGCATTTTATTAGATATGGTGCGATCTATGATGTCTCTTACTGATTTACCGCTATCGCTTTGGGGTTATGCTTTAGAGACGGCTACATTCACTTTAAATAGGGCACCATCTAAATCCGTTGAGACGACGCCTTATGAACTGTGGTTTGGCAAGAAACCAAAGTTGTCGCTTTTGAAAGTTTGGGGCTGCGATGCTTATGTGAAAAAGCTTCAACCTGATAAGCTCGAACCCAAATCGAGAAATGTGTCTTCATAGGATACCCAAAGGAGACAGTTGGGTACACCTTCTATCACAGATCCGAAGGCAAGATTTTTGTTGCTAAATTGGAAACTTTTGGAGAAAGAGTTTCTCACGAAAGAAGTGAGTGGGAGGAAAGTAGAACTTGATGAGATAATCTGTATCTACTCCCTTATTGAGAAGTAGTACATCACAGAAAACAGTTTCGTGACACCTACACCAAATAGGAGGAAGCTAATGATGATGATCATGAAACTTCAGATCAAGTTTCTACAGAACTTCGAGATCAACCAGAGCAAGATCCGCACTGCAGTGGTACGGTAATCCTATTTTGGAAGTCATGTTATGGAACATGATGAACCTCGAACTATGAAGAAGCGATGGTGAGCCCAGATTCCACAAAATGGCTTGAGGCTATGAAATCTGAGATGGGATCCATGTATGAGAACAAAGTGTGGACTTTGGTTGACTTGCCCGATGATCGGCAAGCAATTGAGAATAAATGGATCTTCAAGAAGAAGACTGACGCTGATGGTAATATTACTGTCTATAAAGCTCGACTTGTTGCAAAAGGTTTTCGACAAGTTCAAGGGATTGACTACGATGAGACCTTCTCACCCGTAGCGATGCTTAAGTCCGTCCGAATCATGTTAGCAATTGCCGCATTTTATGATTATGAAATTTGGCAAATGGATGTTAAAACTGCATTCTGAATGGATTTCGGAAGAAGAGTTGTATATGATGCAACCAGAAGGTTTTGTCGATCCAAAGGAGCTAACAAAGTGTGCAAGCTCCAGCGATCCATTTATGGACTGGTGCAAGCCTCTCGGAGTTGGAATAAACGTTTTGATAGTGTGATCAAAGCATTTGGTTTTATCAGACTTTTGGAGAAGCTCAGATTTACAAGAAAGTGAGTGGGAGCTCAGAGCATTTCTGATATTATATGTGGATGACATATTATTGATCGGAAATGATATAGAATTCTGGATAGCATAAAGGATACTTGAATAAGAGTTTTCGATGAAAGACCTCGGTGAAGCTGCTTACATATTGGGCATTAAGATCTATAGAGATAGATCAAGACGCTTAATAGGACTTTCACAAAGCACATACCTTGATAAAGTTTTGAAAAGTTCAAAATGGATCAGGCAAAGAAAGGGTTCTTGCCGGTATTACAAGGTGTGAAGTTGAGTAAGACTCAATGCCCGACCACCGCAGAAGATAGAGAGAAAATGAAAGATGTTCCTATGCTTCAGCCATAGGCTCTATCATGTATGCAATGCTGTGTACCAGACCTGATGTGTGCCTTGCTGTAAGTTTAGCGGCAGGTACCAAAGTAATCCAGAGTGGATCATCGGACAACGGTCAAGAACATCCTTAAGTACTTGAGAAGAACTAAGGATATGTTTCTCATTTATGGCGGTGACAAAGAGCTCGTCAGAACGGTTACGCCGACGCAAGCTTTGACACTGATCCGGACGATTCTAAATCGCAAACCGGATACGATTTACATTAAACGGTGGAGCTGTCGGTTGGTGCAGTTCAAAACAAAGCGTCGCTCGGGATCTACATGTGAAGTTGAGTACATAGCTGCTTCGGAAGCAGCTAATGAAGGAGTCTGGATGAAGGAGTTCATAACCGATCTAGGTGTTGTACCTAGTGTATCGGGTCCAATGAAAATCTTTTTGACAATATGGTGCAATTGCCTTGGCAAAGGAATCCAGATTTCACAAGAGAACCAAGCACATCAAAAGACGCCTCAACTCCATCCGGATTTGGTCCGGTGGGAGACATAGAGATATGCAAGATACATACGGATCTGAATGTTGCAGACCGTTGACTAAGCCTCTTCCACGAGCAAAACATGATCAGCACCAAGACTCCATGGGTGTTAGAATCATTTTGTGTAATCTAGATTATTGACTCTAGTGCAAGTGGGAGACTGAAGGAAATATGCCCTAGAGGCAATAATAATGTTATTATTTATTTCCTTATATCATGATAAATGTTTATTATTCATGCTAGAATTGTATTAACGGAAACATAATACATGTGTGAATACATAAACCTACAGAGTGTCACTAGTATGCCTCTACTTGACTAGCTCGTTAATCAAAGATGGTTATGTTTCCTAACCATGAACAAGGAGTTGTTATTTGATTAACGGGATCACATCATTGGTTGAATGATCTGATTGACATGACCCATTACATTAGCATAGCACCTGATCGTATAGTTTGTTGCTAGTGCTTTTCTTCATGACTTATACATGTTCCTATGACTATGAGATTATGCAACTCCCGCTTGCCCGAGGAACACTTTTGGTGCTACCAAACGTCACAACGAATCGGGTGATTATAAAGGTACATTACAGGTGTCTCCGAAGGTACATGTTGGGTTGGCATATTTCGAGATTAGGATTTGTCACTCCGATTGTCGGAGAGGTATCTCTGGGCCCTCTCGGTAATGCACATCACATAAGCCTTGCAAGCATTGCAACTAAATGTGTTAGTTGTGAGATGATGTATTACGGAACGAGAAAAGAGACTTGCCGAGAACGAGATTGAACTAGGTATTGGATACCGACGATCGAATCTCGGGCAAGTAACATACCGATGACAAAGGGAACAACGATGTTGTTATGCGGTCGACCGATAAAGATCTTCGTAGAATATGTAGGAGCCAATATGGGCATCCAGGTCCCGCTATTGGTTATTGACCGAGAGGTGTCTCGGTCATGTCTACATAGTTCTCGAACCCGTAGGGTCCGTGACGCTTAACGCTTCGATGGCAGTTATTATGAGTTTATATGATATTGATGTACGAAGGTTGTTCGAGTCCGGATGAGATCACGGACATGACGAGGAGTCTCAAATGGTCGAGACATAAAGATTGATATATTGGAAGCCTATGTTTGACTCGGAATCACTCGGGTGAAATTGGGAATTTTACCGAGTACCGGGGTTACGGAACCTCCCGGGGGTCAATGGGCCTTGATGGGCCTTAGTGGGAAAGAGAAAAGGGGCCATATGCTGGTCGCAGCCTTCCCCTTCCCTAGTCCTATTAGGATTAGGAGAGGGGTGGCGCCTCTCTCCCTTTCCTTGGTCAAACCCTAGTTGGACTAGGATTTGGGGGAATCCTACCCTAGTAGGAGTAGGACACCCCGCGCGCCTCCCTCCTGGCCGGCCAGCCCCTCCCTTCCCTCCTTTATATACAGGGCAGGGGCACCCCTGACACATAAGTTGATCATTGAGATCGTTCCTTAGCCGTGTGCGGTGCCCCTTCCACCAAACTACACCTCGAATATACCGACGCGGAGCTTAGGCGAAGCCCTGCGCGGTGGAACATCATCATCGCCACCACGCCGTCAGGTCTTGTTAAACTCTCCTCAACACTCGGCTGGATCGGAGTTCGAGGGACGCCATCGAGCTGAACGTGTGCAGAACTCGGAGGTGCCGACGCTCGGTACTTGGATCGGTTGGATCGGGAAGAAGTACGACTACTTCCTCTACGCTGCGTCAACGCTTCCGCTGCTGGTCTACGAGGGTACGAGACAACACTCTCATCTCGTTGCTATGCATCACCATGGTCTTGCGTGATCGTAGGAAAATTTTGAAATTACTACGTTCCCCAACAGACATTGGTGCAAAACACATAATATGCAGATGGTAAGGATGACCAGAACAAACAAACTGAAGTACACAAAGAGATTAAACCATCACAAGATCATCCGAAACTCAACTTAGTAATCGTAAGTATATCATAACAGAGGAATAACCAAATAATCATTGGAGTGAGTTTATGGCATCCTAACACACACGCTTAGTCCTGTGCCTGATCATTAAACACACACGCTTTCAAACAACTGAACAACAATACTTGTATGCATGGATAGGATGATTCAGAGTAAAAACTGGAAGTGAATTAAGCCATCTAAACGAAGAATCGATGCATGCAGGAGCAAAATTAGCACAAGCAAACAGTGGGAACAGAGCAACGAGAAGATGAATCAAATTCGCACCAAAATCATTCAAGTCAGATCGATAAGCTAGGCAACATCCATTCGGTGCCAAAATGTGATCGAAGTAGAACACAAGACTCATCACCACGACCGCCCAATCTCTAATCTGAAACTCTATGAACTAAACTAGTGCTCAGTCTCTCATCGAACCACTACGCACTACTAGCAGTAAATCCACCATGGCTAGAAACATAACAGAGCAAAGATCGAACGACCACGCTTCACTCGGCTGGGCGGCGGCTGGCGGGTCGGGCGGCGGGCGGGGCGCGCCGAGGCGCAAGGTCGGGCGGGGTCGAGGCGGCGCTGGGCAAGGCTGGGCGGCGCCGAGGCGGCTGGGCGGCGGGCAGGCCGAGGCGGCGGGCAGCAAGGCCGGGAGAGGAGAGGGGAAGGGGATCTAGGGCGAGGGAGAGGGCGAGGGAGAGGGAAGGCGAGGAGAGGGCGAGGGAGGGAGAGGGCGAGGGCGAGGGCGAGCAGTGGGTCAGGGCAGCGGCGGCGGTGGTGGCGGCGGTGGATCGAGAGGGAGAGGGAACTGGCGAGGGGGAGAGGGAAGGGGGATCGGGCGAAGGGGGAGAGGGAAGGGGATCGGGCACAATACTAATGGCGCACCTCACCGTGGTGCGCCATTAGCATGTCCATATTAATGGCGCACCTCACCGTGGTGCGTCATTAGTATTTTTTTTTATTTTAACTCGAGCCAACAGGTTATGTACAACCAGAACTGATCCACATCAAGTCCTCTACTAGCTCGGTGGTCAAGAGCCAGTTCTCACACGGGAGGTCCCGGGTTCGACTCCTGTGCTCCACAAATTTTTTTAGCATTTAAAAAGCTGTTTGATACTTATTTGTGTTTAAATATGTTCAAACTTGTTTAAATAATAACAGTAATATTTTTTTATAAGACAGTAGCATTTAAAAAGCTGTTTGATACTTATTTTTTATAAGACGGTGCCCGGGTGGGGGTCATGGCGGCGCGGCGGTGGACTGGGGGTGCTCGGCGGCGAGGGGGACCAGATCTGGCGAGGTGGGATAGCGATCGAGATGGAGGGGAATCGAGGTGGGCTCCACAAATTTTTTTAGCATTTAAAAGCTGTTTGATACTTATTTGTGTTTAAATATGTTCAAACTTGTTTAAATAATAACATAGTATTTTTTTATAAGACAGAGCATTTAAAAAGCTGTTTGATACTTATTTTTTTATAAGACGGTGCTAAAAGTGCGGGGGTCGGCGGCGGTTGAGTAGGGGAATCGAGGGTGGGGGTTTCAATGGCGGCAGTTGACTGGGGGTGCTCGGTAGGGGGACCGGATCTGGCGAGGTGGGATAGCGATCGAGATGGAGGGGATCGAGGTGGGCTCCACAAATTTTTTAGCATTTAAAAGCTGTTTGATACTTATTTGTGTTTAAATATTTTCAAACTTGTTTAAATAATAACAGTAATATTTTTTATAAGATAGTAGCATTTAAAAAGCTGTTTGATACTTATTTTTTATAAGACGGTGTGGGTGCGGGGGTCGACGTGGCGGTTGAGTAGGGGAATCGAGGGTGCGGGGGTTTGGCGGCGGCGGCCGTGGACTGGGGGTGCTCGGCGTAGGGGGACCGGATCTGGCGAGGTGGGATAGCGATCGAGATGGAGGGGATCGAGATCGAGTGTCCATGAAATTTAAAATATTCATGATAGTTCAAAAGTACCCATGAAATACAATCGAGAAATGAAGGCTACGATTTAAATACAATCGATCTTAGCTAGCTATCTGTTCACAATCTTCTTGCCCTTCTTTTTCGCAAATGGAGTTCTTCCGTGGAACGGACGCCCTTAGGTAGGGTGGTCCTGCTTCTTCTTGTGGTGTATGTTGCTACTTCATCATCGTCGCCATGTTCGATCCTCGGTCGCCGTATTTGTCAAGTCTTGCTCATTGGCTACTCCATCCATTCCGATGATCTTCCTTTTGCCTCTCCTCACGACAACACGACTGGGCTTTATGGTCGGTAATGAAGAAGCATTGGTCCACTTGGGAAGCCAGTACCCATGGCTCATTTTTCGTGGTGACGCTTATGCCCATGGTCTTGGATTTGGCGGGTATAACCATGGTGGTGAAATACGGTCTTCTTTTATGACGTTCTTGGCCCATCGACACGGAACATCGGGACCTTCTCTCGCCGTAGCTCAGCTCCCAGATTTCCTCGATCCTTCCGTAGTATCTGTCCTTGTCGTTACGGTGTAGGATTCCATCGTTACCCGGAGTTCGATAACCATCGCTCTTCATGTCCTTGGCCTCGTGTAGAATGTGTAGTCGTTGATATCGACGCCTCATAGGTCATCAGGTTGTGCTCGGCGCCTCGTGACAAGGCGAATATGAGTTGTTCTTCCGCGGAAGATTCCTCATGTAAAGGGTACGATGAAGCTTCGCTTGAACCAACGCGTGAAACATGAGTTGTGCTCTTTGAGTGTATCTCCGTCCGTCCTCTGCTGGCCTCGGTCATTGTAACGCCTTCTTAATAAAGGTTTTGTGCTCTACCACCCAAGGATCGACCACGTCTATGTGTTGTAGCGCGACTAGGTTTGCTCTTTCAAAGTCGGCGAGTCGACCCTCGAAGTCGACATGCATTTCGTGGCGACCTCACGGTGACCCCATCCAGCGAGCCTGCCGAGGTGCTGCTGACGGGCAGACCAACGGGTTCTCGATGCCTAGATAATTCGTGCAGTAGGAGATGCACTCTTGGTCGAAAGCCCCGGCTATGCTTCCTTCGGACGTGACATGTTGCGAACGTATCCTTTGATGACACCATTCATCCTTTCGAACGGCATCATGCTGTGCAGGAACGCCGCCCGAGTTGGATGATATCCTCCACTATATGGACAAGCAGATGCACCATAACGTCAAGAATGCGGGCGGAAGTACATCTCAAGCTCGCATAGTATCACCACGATCTCTTCCTCGTAGCCTTCGAGTTGCCTCACGCCAATCGACTTCCGAGAGATGACGTCAAGAAGTTGCATAGGCCAAATAGCGTTTCACGGACGTGCGCGCCATGATCCCACGGATTGCAAATGGAAGTATTCTGCGTCATTAGCACGTGACGGTCGTGAGACTTCATCCCGCTGAACTTCGCTTCACTGGGTCTAGGTATCTGCTTATCTTCCCAGCAGAATCAGAAGGAAGTTTTACTCCTAGGAGGCAGGTGAAAACTGCTCGATCTCCTCCCGACTTAGAGTGAAGCACGGGAGGGTAGTCATTTCGGTCTTCTTGGCCTTTTTGCCTTTGCGACGACTTTCTGTGTCCTGCTTCGCCTCATCATCATCATCATCATCATCATCATATAGCGTGAAGCTCCTGCCTGATGCCCATTGATTTCAAGTCTGCCCTTGCTTTCGGCCCATCTTTGGTCCTCTCTGGCATGTTGAGCAGGGTACCAAGCAGACTCTCGCACACGTTCTTCGTGATATGCATGACATCAAGGCTGTGAGGCACACGGTGGATCTTCCAAGGCGGCAAGTCCCGTAAAACAGATCTCGTTTTCCATACCTTCAGCAGCGGCTCTCGCGCTTTCGCTTTTTACCGGCTCGCGCCTTTTGCTTCTTTCCGGCGGTGGGCAGTCTTTCCAATTTTTCAACAGCTTGTCTATTTCTCGCCGCCTCCTCGACATCGGGCGTTTTGGGTTCGGTTTCACCATCGAACAGATCCTTGCGCTTCTCCACGGGTCATCATCGCGAAGCCACCTTCGATGTCCCATGAACACGGTTTTCAAGACCCGGATCTCTATCTAGCTGGCGATACGTTGTGTCATCCATGCACCTTACGATCCAGAAAATCCGTGGACTACCTGCCCGCAAGATATCCGTGAATCGAGATAGTCGTGCACCGTCGTGAGCAGTGCGGCTCTCATAGGGAAATATTCTTTCTACGGCGCCCCACGATTGGCTGGCGTTTTCCACAGCGTGTCAAGCTCCTCTTTCAGCAGCCCCAGATACAGATTGATGTCGCTCCCTGGTTGTTTCGCCCTTCAATTAGCATACTCATGTGAATGTACTTCCTCTTCATGCACAACCAGGGGAAGGTTGTACATCCACACAAACACAGGCCAGGTGCTATGTGTGCTTCTCGGCTGCCAAACGGATTGACTCCATCGGTGCTCGCGCCCAGCACGATGTTCCTTGGATCGCTCCCAAATTCTGTGTATTGAAGTTCAACGCTTGCCACCGCTCGCATCCTTAGGGTGACTCAGCATCTTGTCTTTTTATCTATCTCCGGATCATTTGCGTCATCTTCGCTTCTTCTCCTCCCTATCCGCGTGCAACGCAGGAGCTTTGCTACCTTAGGATCCGCGAAATACCGCTGCAGACGAGGAGTGATCGGAAAGTACCACACCACTTTTCGAGGAGCTTTTTCCTCTTCTTGTATCGAGTGACACCGCACACCGGACATATGGTAGACTCGCGTGCTCGTCCCGATAAATGATGCAATTGTTCATGCACACATGGTATTTCACGTGTGGTAAATCCAGAGGACACACGATTTTCTTCGCCTCCAAACTGGTCGGGCACTTGTTCCCCTTGGGAAGACGTTCGTGCGTAATGACATGTTCTCGCCGAAGCACGCGCCGGTCATTTTGTGTTTTACCTTCATCTCCGAGCCATGAGCATTACTTTCAGGCGGGTATCCTCGGCCTGCATCCTTCATACAATGGAGTAACCGCGTCTAACTCAAGTTGATCCATCTTGGCATTCTCTCGGCGGCAGCTCTTGCGTTATCCGCTCGCTTGAGAAGCAGCTCTTGAATATGAGGGTCCTGCACCCAGCCCATCGATGGTCCAGCGCCGTCGCTCCGCCGCATCATCATCATGTCCTGCATCTTCTACATGATGGCTGTGTATAGCATCACCGTCGTGATCATCTCCTGGGGATTCTTCGTCTTCTCGCCCCGAGCCGCGGTGGTTGTCTTGCTGCCCTTCCTCATTTCTTGCCCGCCCCATGGACGACTTCGTAGTCATCTTCATCACCTTGCCACCGATAGCCATCCATTAAACCACGCAAGAGCAGGTGGTCCCGCACCTGCCGGAATCCGGGTCCGCAATAAGGCTATTCAGCTTGCATCTTCGACACGGACATCTTATCTCCGCCTCGCTCTTTTGAAGCATCTCGCCTTCGGACCTCAAAACCTATTCACGATGCCTTCGGTCATCGTGCGGACTATGGTCGTCATGGGTAGAGCAAAACGATATTTTAGAACCAAGAAAAAATTTGGCATGACTTTCCCTAAAATAGGACCAAAAGAATGCTTAATGCCAAAATTCTCGCCAAACGGAAATGAATCAACATTCCGCAAAATATTGGCAACTATCGCATTTCAAATACCGTACACCTCCAAACACAAACACATATGCAACACCACAAACATATGCAACACCACTAACATACATAGATCTAGCTAGGCCATAAAAAGTGCATGTGCACATTGTTGTAGGGAGAACAACATAAATATAGCTTCCCCTTACTTACCTAGCAAAACAAGGTAACTTAACCACTTAATTTGAATGAATCTATGGTGGAAATGAGGTGAAAAGAGGAGGCACCGAGACAAGGAGGAGGCGGTGGAGAGAATGAAGTGGGGAGAAAGTGAGTGTGGGAGGAGAGGCTGTCCAAAATATCTTGTTGTTGCCCACTTACTAATGGCGCACCAGCAACAAATGCGCCATTAGTAATCCAGGTTACTAATGGCGCACTTCTGGTGGTGCGCCATTAGTACTTTTGCAAAAAAGGAATAAAACAATAATAAAAAAACATTAGTGGCGCACTTTGAGCTGTGCGCCATTACTAGTTATAACTAGTAATGGCGCACGACCAGCGGATGCGCCATTAGTATGTTTGGACAGGCGCACTAGTTCAAAAAAATGGTACTAATGGCGCACGTGGGCAGGTGCGCCATTAGTAGTTTTCAACACTAATGGCGCATCGAGGTGGTGCGCCATTAGTATATACTAATGGCGCACCACATGTCTGGTGCGCCATTAGTGTCAATTCCATCTATAGCCCTTTAACTAGTAGTGCAGAGATCAGGTTGATTAATAAATCGAGAGAGCTTGGAGCGCCCGGAGCCCAATGTGTGGTAGTAACTGTTCATGGATCACAAACACAGAACTCAGTTCCTGAGGACGGCTACAATGAGACAACTGATGTCTACTACGCAACCTTCTTCTTGTAGACGTTTTTGGGCCTACAAGTGCACAGGTTTGTAGGACAGTAGCAAGTTTCCCTAAAGTGGATGACCTAAGGTTTATCAATCCGTAGGAGGCGTAGGATGAAGATGGTCTCTCTAAAACAACCCTGCAACCAAATAACAAAGAGTCTCTTGTGTCCCCAACACACGCAATACAATGGTAAATTGTATAGGAGCACTAGTTCGGCGAACAGATGGTGATACAAGTGCAATATGGATAGTAGATAAAGGTATTTGTAATCTGAAAATATAAAAACAGCAAGGTAACTAATGATAAAAGTGAGCGTAAACAGTATTGCAATGATAGGAAACAAGGCCTAGGGTTCATACTTTCACTAGTGCAATTTCTCTCAACAATAATAACATAGATAGATCATATAACAATCCCTCAACATGCAACAAAGAGTCACTCCAAAGCCACTAATAGCAGAGAACAAATGTAGAGATTATGGTAGGGTACGAAACCACCTCAAAGTTATTCTTTCGGATCAATCTATAAAAGAGTTCGTACTAGAATAATATATTAAGACACAAATCAACCAAAACTCTAATGTAACCTAGATACTCCATTGTCACCTCAAGTATCCGTGGGCATGATTATACGATATGCATCACACAATCTCAGATTCATCCAACCAACATAAAAGTACTTCCAAGAGTGCCCCAAAGTTTCTACCGGAGAGTCAAGAACGTGTGCCAACCCCTATGCATAGGTTCATGGGAGGAACCCGCAAGTTGGTCACCCAAACATACATCAAGTGGCACGTTATATCCCATTGTCACCACAGATAAGCACGGCAAGACATACATCAAGTGTTCTCAAATCAAAGACTCAATCCGATAAGATAACTTCAAAGGGGAAACTCAATTCATCACAAGAGAGTAGAGGGGGAGAAACATCTTAAGATCCAACTATAATAGCAAAGCTCGTGATACATCAAGATCATGCCATAGAGGGAACACGAGAGAGAGAGAGAGAGAGAGAGAGAGAGAGAGAGAGAGAGAGAGAGAGAGATCAAACACATAGCTACTGGTACATACCCTCAGCCCCGAGGGTGAACTACTCCCTCCTCGTTATGGAGAGCGTCGGGATGATGAAGATGGCCACCGGTGATGGGTTCCCCCTCCGGCATGGTGCCGAAACGGGCTCCCGAGAGGTTTTTGGTGGCTACAGAGGTGTGGCGACCGATTCTCCGGGTACTAATTCCCAGAAAATGGCCCTTGTGCTCATCAGCCCTAGGATAACTGTTAGCTGATGAGACACCAACTTGATACAGAAATTCCAAGCAAATATAAAATATGTAGTACAAGACCATTCTGGCCTGTGAGTACAACAAATGGTTTCTAGTGGTTGATGGCGGAAGCGGTCTGAAAATCATCAGTGTCTAAGGGACTCCATTTCCCACGGGAACAGCTGACCAGGTTAACTCCTATCTTCGCGAGGCTGCTAACACCGTTGCTTAGGTTCTGGGACTGTAACCGCAACGCTCCTCTCCAAGCAAGGAAATCTGGCCAAGACAATAGCCAGGGACAAGCCAGTGAGTACTTTGAATGTACTCGCAAACATTATGAACACAGGATAATATAATAATGATATGTTGAAAATTATTTATGCTCATGACGCTACCACGAAGGTAAATAAATCTCTGATGCATGTAAGCAGGTTATTTATGGAAATGTAATATAATAATAATAATAATAATAATAAAGGCACCGATCAAGGTTCAAGCAACGCCACATAAAGGGCTTTAAAAAGAAATGCCACCATCAAGGCCCGAGCGACACCACATACAGGGCTATAAAAGAAATGTTACAACAAAGGCCCGAGCGACACCACATAAAGGGCTTTAAAAGAAATGCCACAGTCGGGCGTCTGAGCGACACCACATAAAGGGCTTTTAGAAAAATGCCACAGTCGGGCGTCTGAGCGACACCACATAAAGGGCTTTAAAAAGAAAACAATCATAGTGAATATCCAGGAGGTAGAACCGTCCCTGGGATATTTGACAATACCAATAATATCACGGGTTAGTCCACCACAAAATAATAATCATCATTACCACATGTCGCAAGTCGTAATATCAGTTTTGATTTAACAGTTTCACCTCCGAAGACCGACACTAAGTCCGACACTTGACCCATCCCAAACTGTAATCCTTAACCATGGACACGGCTATTCGAATAGGTTTAATCTCTGCAGAGGGTGTACTCTTTACCCACGAGTGACGTATTCCTTTAGTCCATCGGGACTAATTCCGTCTACGGTCTTTTTGTTGAAAACACACCTAACTTGCACACACCAGCTTAACTCACATGTGTCTGGAATCACCCACGGCACCTGTTAAGCAAAACTCTAAGTGGGGAGGCCACAACCTCGACGTAACATGGGATCACAAAATTTATACTGCTACAAGAACTGGGAGCTACCCCTTCGGCTACAAACCAAACACCCATGCTCCCGGACCGGTGGTATGACTACCGGATGCCTCAAAGATCTTCCACCACGGCCTCTACAGACGGTGTGTGCTAGGAAAGGGTTGACAACTTACTGAACCGCACCTTACTTGATGTAGGGACGAGTGGTAAACGAAGCAAGTATGGGGTTATCGCACAAGACTCGATCTACGGTCGACTCAGAGGTTGAGATATTTCCTGCATGATTAGCATAACAATGCATATATCTCAAACAACAGATGGAAACATCACGCGTTATCCCCTCATGTCATACCGGACACGACCGTCTCGACGGAGGACTAGGGGCAAGCCCGTGTCTACCCAAGGAAGAGGCCTTCCCTTCTTTCCTTCCCGTATGCTTGGAAGACGTGTGACGGTGATTTCCATCACAAATCATGTCAACTTCATTAGCATAAACTCATTAATATGCACCCATGAATAGGATCTCATCCTCACATAAAATGACGATGTATGTGTCGGGTGGTGTTGCCACCGTGCTATGCAACACACACAAAAAAATTCACCAGGGTTCAGAATGCTTGCCTTCAGGTCATGGGAAGGAAGGGTGCATCCAAATCATCATGAAATCTTCAAAAACCCTATTTAAAATAATATATTTGAATTAACACACAAAAAAAACAGCACAGAAAGTTGGTTTGAAATATTTTCAAATAAATCTTAAAATAAACTAGACAATATTTGAGAGAGGTAGCAAAAAGAATCAATTCATTTGGAGTTGTATTTAAAAAGTTATCGAGAGTCAAAGTTCTGGTCAAATCTGATTTTAAAAATAAAACAGAAAAACAGAAAAACGTTTCGAAATATACGTACACGTCGAGGCGTATTTTTGAAAATGCGCTTCCACTTAACCCACGTGGATTGGGACGGGGGTCACTGACTGTGGGTCCAGGGGCCCCACTGGTCAGGTTTGACCAGTCTCCTTCCCTCTCCTTCCTCCGCCGAACGGGCGGGACTCCGCGATCTTCGCCGGCGTTAGGCAGCTCCTCGAGGGCATCCGAGTGCAGGGATGGATCCGCCACTCCTAGGCGGTCCTTCCGTGGTCGAGGGTAGCCGGGTTGAGGGAGTCGCGGCGCAGCTCTGCATGCGGAGGCGTTCGGGTGGATAGTGAGTTTGGGGCTGCGGTGGTCTCAGGACAAAATTGAGCGAGGGGTTCTGCTCGCGAGAGGAAGGGGGAGTTCTTGGTGGAGAGAGTGGAGAGAGAGAGAGGCACTGGTGGCGATGGAATCGGCCAGGGCTTAGCGGCGACCGAACCGGCCGGACATGGGGAAGAAGGCCTTCCCTTGCCCGACTGCTGGCCAAGGCAACACTAGGAGGGTCATATGAGGGTGCTCGAGGACTCGGTGGAGCTCCGGGGCCCTTATATACGCGGTGGAGGTCGGTTCTGGGGCGGCCGGCGATAAGGACGACGGCGAACCGCCTCCCTATAGCTTGGGTGACGTGGCGGCGACGAGCGCTAGCGGACGAGGTTGCGGATGATCTCGCATTGATCCAGGGGGCAGGTGGCAAGCCGTGGTGGCTTTGGCGGCGCCGACCACGGTCGGGCCTGCTAGCGGCCGGTAGCTAGCCGCCACGGCCATCCTGGCGGTGGCACTGTGGGGTGCCAGGTTGGTCGGGGAGGTGTGGCGGTGCAAGGGGACACGACGTGCAGGCTGGGGCCGGGTTTTGAGTGCGGGGTGTGACGCCGCGGCTCGGGTGCCTGCGGGTGCCAACGCACGCCTGGCGCGCCAGCAGCACGCCCGGGGTGTGTTCGACGAAATGCCAGGGCAGCCTAGCGTGTTCCAAACCACAAGGGAGTTAGCAGAAAGGGGTTATGGGCTAGGGAAAAACCTTAGGACATGCTAGGTAGGTCAGGAGCTCAAGCTCACAGTGTAAACTTGAAATCATGCCAAAACTGGTCATGCACACAGGGTGTTTGACAAAATGCCAAATGCACCTAGGTATCTCTTGGAGTGGCCAAATTCTCCAGATCAGTGTCTCCATGGATAAAAGAGAAGGTGGTGAAGTCAGCTTGCAAAAAGAAGAAACTTGCTAATGCAAGTTTTGCAAAACTTCAGTTCTGGGCAGGGAGTGAGTGGCATCATTACATGGACAAAAAGTGTTCCAAAATAGAGTATGCTCCTGGACTTAGGGGTTTTGCAAGGTTGACTACAAGCATGAGGAAACACAAGGTCATTAGGGTAAGAAATATCAGGGTTGTACTAGAAAACACAAGTCTGGTCCAGAATGAAAAACAGGCTGTTGCACTCAAATTTTCTAAAGAGCATCACTATGTTTTTGCATAAAGTTTAATGGCATGTTACCACTGACATCCCATAATTCTGGTGGAGGCTCTAGGGAAATATTTAAATGTGTTGTCACTACAAGGATCCGGGTCTATTGCAACAAAAGCGTTAGTCGCAATAAGTGCCCAGTTGTCGCAATAGGTACATATTGCCACGACATGGTGTTCGTTGCTAGCCGTTGCGACAGGACACATGGTAATAGGCTATTGCCATAAAAAAATAAATGTGGCAAGAAAGCATGCTATTGCAACAACCATGTGACCAGTTGCCACATTTTCCCTTGTGGCAGCTTGTACTTAATGCCACATTTTGGCTTGTGGCGATAGCTTAATGCAACAAGTGGCAAATCATGTCGACATTTGTGGCAATAACCTATTGCGGCAACTCTTTCCCCATGGCGAGTGCTCTTCTGTGGTAATAGACAATTGTGGCTATACCCTATGGCAACAACTCTTGTTTTTGTGGGCATAGTCCTTTCACCACGAGTCCTACGTTTGTGGCAGTAATGTATGGCAACAACTCTCCTGACGTGGTGACACTAAAATTGCAAAATGCATATTTTGGTGGTGATAAATAGTTGTCAAAACGGACAAGATGTTTGTGGTGAGAGGCTATTGCGACAATATAAACGTTTCGTGGTGTTAGGACTATTTCAACATAACTGGATTGATGGCGACAAGTAGCTATCTCAATGGACTGCCTATTTGCGGTGATAAGTAATTGCAACGATATAAAGTGTATCATCAATGTTTCAATAATACGACTGAAATAATACATATATGATTTAGATTGATAAAATATCAATGTTTGCATAGCCAATATCCATCAAATGAAACTAAAATATAATTTAGCACGATTCAACATGCTGAATGTGCCATCCTAATTAAGAGCAAAGACTAAATTGTCCGTGATCTAGAGTCGATTCCAGTTAAATCTTTGGATCCTGAAATGAAGAAATCAAAATTTATTTGGCTCAAGTTAAATGAAAATAGAAAATACTTAGACAGGAAAAGAAAGAAACAACACAACTAATTAGCATAAAGATATAACCACGGTCATGACAATTGTATAATTACTATATACGGCATGCATGGGTAGCTTTCACCCAATTGTTATGAACACAACAGCTAGCAAGCAAATGCTTGTGCCTGATGTACTACATCATCAACAATTAGGTTCTATGCAAAAAGAATTGATAATTTCACAAAAGAATTTATAGCTCAAACACAAGAATAATTACCTAAATTAATCAAACATCTAAACTTCTGTGAAACAAATACATGTTGGCGCAAGTTCACAATTTCTAATGGCTAGAAAACTGTTCTATTTCTGGCTTCCCCACGCATAATAGTGCAAACAAGTAGACAATTGCACGTTATGAATGCCATTTCCATATGAAATAAAGGTCAACATGAAGACAAACCAAGCTTTTGACTTACCATTGCTCAAACATTCAAGAATGCATTGTTGCAGCTTGTATGAATGTATTTGGAGCAATTATATAGTGCCTGGTACCTAGAGTCCCAGTAGTACTAGTTGTCTCAGAAAAGAGTATTTTGCAAGTTTGGATTATTATTCTCTTTGCCAGTCCTTTTCTTATGCATCTGCAAATAGAAGTGCACTTTTAGCAATGCAAGCAAGCAAAATAAACCTAACAAGTTTGCAAGCATATGACTATTATTACCTGACGGTTTGCGCTTGGGTCTGTTGGGTTCCATCTAGTGGGACAACCGTGCAAACTTTGCCATCATTTTTTCTCAAATTCCAGTCTTGATCTTCGCTCCTCTTCCAGCAATCTTTCCCTTTTAGCTCACTCTTCTTTAACCTCTCCTCAAGGTATTACATTGTAAGAAACAAGGACACAAATATAAAAATAAGAGTACCATTTTGTAGTTGTGCATGGTTTCAAGTAGCATGGGATGGCCATTCATCCAGTGCACACATGTCATTAGTAGACACATGAGTGTCAGGTTGTTCTTGAGTTCCTGTATAAGATTTACAGTTTTGAAGATTAAAATTCCAGGATTTTCTGCATTATGCCAAATGTTAGAGATAGCTTAATTGTCATAAACTTTTTACTAGATCTGTGTTGTCCATGTTGGTTTTTGTAAGCTGTTATACTTTCCATCCTTGTTACGAGAACAAATCCTTTCTTACTGAACCCAAAAACAATTGAGGGACTTAGCATTATCAATGCGCACCATTCAGATAGGTGATTAAGAATTATGTTGTGTACCTTGCAGAAGGAGTAATGGGCATCATCTCTTTCCTCTGAAGCGTGCACATTAGCTGATGCATCCCTAACTGCATGTTAATCTCAAATGTTAATTACCTTTGCTGCTATGGCGTAAATTGATGTGAACATAAATATTATCACCAAGTTATCGTTGTATTGTACTCGGTCTCCTACCAGCAGGATCTTGCGTTGAATTCATCATTGTGCCCTTCGGTAGGTAATATCATAATTTGAGTCAATTTCAGAAGAAATGCAATACCTAAAGCAGGCTTAAAAAAGCGACCAGAAAAATATCTAGTCGAGTCTATACTGAAGCTGTTGTAAGCAAAAAGAAGCTACGCTTAAAAGATTAAATGACATCTGATTGTGTTATAGCGTGCAAAACATAAGCATGCAGAACATAAGTCTTTTAGCATAGCATATGTCTATAACACTACTAGAAATACCACTACTAATGGCGCACCTAATATGGCCATTAATGGCGCATCAGAGGTGCGCCATTGACAGCACGCCATTAGTAATTTTTAATAATGGCGCACCACCTGGTGCGCCATTAGTATCTGGTATACTAATGGCGCACCACCTGGTGCGCCATTAGTATATGCAAGGGTGCGCCATTAGTATGCCTCCTGTGGGCATGTATACCAGGTGCTTTGAGATACTAATGGCGCACCACCCCGGATGCGCCATTAGTAATCAAGAGAAACTAATGGCGCACTTCCGTGATGCGCCATTAGTATGCATTGTCATACTAATGGCGCACTGTCATGTGATGCGCCATTAGTATGAATATTAGGTTTTTTTATTTTTTATTTTCTGTTTTTGCACAGGTTACAAAATGTATAATTTGACAAAATATAGACAGCACACATCAACAATAGATTCATCAAATACAATAGAAGATTAGTCCTTGAATACAATTCATCATATTAGTCTCCGAATACAATTCATCATATTAGTCTCCGAATTGAAAAGACCGAACAAAGATAGAACATTATATTACAAGTCTCGAGACCGCGAGTAGCGAAGTTTATCTTCGCATTACAAGTCGATATCGATCATCTAAACTACCATCACATAGAAGAGAGCTGCGGTCATCACGATGAGCATCATCACGATGAAACTCGCCTTCATCCGGTTCCTCCAACGCCCTCCCTCTCCCGCTAGATAGCGGCATATCTAGATTCGCCTCGCCCTAGTGGTGTACCTTTGTAACTGTTACCGCTGAATCGGTGAACCTGTCTCCGACACTCCTCCCAGTCATCGAGACTCGGGAACCTTACCCTTGTACACTACATACGCCGGCATCGCTATGCACTAGCCAAACGAAATGTTAGTACCAATTCACGACAATACATAAGCAATATATAAGTATGCAACAGAACGATCGGAAGAGAAAAGCAAGACATTAATAGCATCGATTACATCTAAGTTGAACGACTCTCAAACCAAAGAGACATACTACAAGTTCATTAAAGTTTAATTACAACATGACCCAATCGATGTTTCAGAACTAGACAACTCGACTCAAGGACCGGAGCGTGGATGAAGCCGCCGCTCATCGTGGGAGTCATGAAAGAACGGGCGTTGTCATCCTGCATTTGTAGCATTGTGTCGATGTCACCGTTGGACGGTTGATTTCGAGGTAGAACTGCCCGAGGTACGGCGACATCTTGATGGATGATTTCCGCAAACTCCGATGGATGCGAAAGAATTCTTGTCGGAGGTCCGCGCCCTGGATTGCCGACACGCCGCGCCCAATCTTGGAGTTTACTCGGTAGCGAAGTTGATGATGGTCCCGCACGATCGCCGCATGTGATGGATGGCGAGTAGGCACCCTTCCGACCGCCAAAGCGGCTGCTTGACGCAATGTAAAGTCGATTGTGGGAGAACACGTGCTTGTTGTACTTACGAATAGGCCTGGTGAAGGTGCTCCAGATTTGGCGAGCCGGGAGAACATCATCAAGAACCTTCTTAACATTTGTGTAGTCTACGTTCAATCGACGGTCCAGGTCGAAATACGTGGCCATGGAATATTTAGGGCTTAGGAGGATGAGCGGCAACGTGTGTCACCGCAGAAAACACGGAATGGTAAAAGAAAACGATCGAAATGTAAGAATTCATATGTTACGGGTCGGTTGAGGGAGGACTTACTCGGAAAGTAAGGCACGAGGAAGTTATCCTTATCTTGGTTTGCCGAATGACGCCTTCGAGGTAAGAACTCGCGACTTGCGGTCCCAGCGCTGCCCAAGATCTTGGCACGCATGTAGAAGGGGTCGACTATCACGATGTCCGGGTCTTGTCGCGAATGATCCGTGATTCCATACTCAGCGAAAATAGCCGAACGAAGGTGTAGTGCAGCGGATGAAGGTTCAACATAGCGTGGATGTCATCAAACGCAGGACGATCGACGCCCGATGGAGTTATCCACAAAGCCCTTGCCCTCTGGCACCTTGGCCGCGAAAACCGGTATGCCACATCCTTCTCCCCGAGACGCGCGATCTCCAAAGAAAGAACACTGTCATGCAGACCGCGATAGCACCGGTTGCAGCATTGAGCATATTTGTCGGTAGCATCGCCCTACCCGCCACATGCACCCTCCTCGAGATATCCTGCGGTGAAGGTGGCCCGCCCCGAGCACGGATTGTACTCGGTGCCGGCTGGCTCGCACCCTTCTTAGTCTTTCTTTTGCGTGCCTTCTTCTTCTCCTGTAATGGGACCGAGTTTTGCTCACAGACCGCCTTCTTGAGTGTGTTGGGGCTGATATATTTTCGCACCTCGCCTATCTGAGGCTCGGTGAAGTCGGCAGCTGGAGGTGTCTCCCGAGAGCTGAACGCCAGACGGCGCCTGCTGTAACTTGGCTTCTCCGCTGACGAGCTAGATCGCACACGCCTTTTGTTGGGTTTGGTTCTTGAGAAGGAGGCCCCATGAAGTCGCCATCGCACCCATGCTCGGCAAAGTACTGATCGACGCTGCCAAATGTATCATAGTCGCCGTCGTCGTCATTCTCGATCCTATGCCATATGCATGTTTGGATCCATGGCATAGGGATGTCCGCACCGTTACTGGCGGTCTTGCCATGGGGCCGACTTGGCGCGCACGACCGGGCGGTGTTGTCTTTGGGTGGTGTCCCCGCCTCAAACGAATCCGCTCTTCGCCAAAGCAGGGCCAGCTCAGGCAGCGCCGAGGGTCATCACGTCATCATCGCCGCCCCGACGGGTCGATTCGGAGGTAACAAGTCGTCGCAGCCTGGCAGCACCAACCAGTTGAACCCTAAACAAGTTGGGTGGCATCTGGGTACCGTGGAACAAGGTTGCCCGTTGAACGATTTTGCCCTTGGCGACATCGACCAACTCGTTGTTCACGGTGGAGGAGAGTGCACGAACGTCGGCGGCGCCCTGCGAAAACATGTAGGGCGCCGTGGATGCCCATCAAAGGCAAGGAGATGAAGTCCTCGGCCGAGAGAGGCTTAATTAGTTACCGTGATGATGGCGCCGAGCTCGGCTAATGTAGAGGCACCGCCAACGGCGGGCGCAGTTGACGGAGGGGCCGCTTGCTGCAGAGGTGCCGCCGGCGACACCCGGTGCATTAAGCTCCGTGCGGCGCCGGAGACACCAATGCCGCCCGCTGGAGGCACCAATGGCCCCGCCATCGCATTATGCGAGTTGCTGGCCGTGAAGCTAGGAATCGGGCGGCCCTGTTGGCCGCCTGCAATCCATGCACTCAACCCCGAGATCAAGGTAGGCACAAGGGCGGTGATCGCCGCCCGAGTCGTTGTTCCACTTGCTCTTGGACAATCTCCGAATCCGCGCCACCTGTGCCTTGAGTTCTTGAACCTCTCGCTACTGGCTTGCCGAGCTGGTCTTTTTCTCCTTCCGCACACCAGTGTATAGTATGACCCCATTTTGTCGACAAGCCTTTGCCGCCACACGACCAGCCGACGCCGCTTATCGAGCTTATCCTTGTTCTTCATTACATTCAACCCCTATTTAGAGTGGTGTCCCAAGGGTTGCTCTGAGTCGACCCAGCGCCATCGCTTTCGATGCGCAAGGAAGGAATGTGAACCATTTAGAAATTCGCTTCATTAATTAGAATGCAACCATATGGTGCTAATTACGCTGGGTGTATTCCTTACCGAACAAGCTCAAGCTGCCTGGTCTTCGGATCCGTGGTAAGCTCCTTTGTTTTCGGTCCTTCTTGTACCGGGCCCGACAAAGTTCCTGGTCTGCTTGTCACCGCCAGATGTATCAAGAGGGCGGTAGGCCTTGCTCGGCACGGTCCGCCTCCTCCTTGTCCCATATAGGCTCCGCCACTCAGAACCGCCGGACCGAGTGTGTGTTCCCTATGTTCAGCTCCCATTTGTTTCCCCACCACTTGATTGGGAGCTTGCGGTGCTCGAGCAATTGATCTTGAAGTCGTTGTAGTCATCTTCGTGATCAAGGATTTTCTCCTTGATCTTCTCATAACTCTCACCTTTCTCGATCATTCTCTTCACATTGCTTTTCCAAGTAGACAGGGCCTTGCTCATCTTCGTGAGGGCAGCATTGTTCACTTTATTCCCTTTGAGGCTTGTGTTTTCAAATTCAGCGGGAACTTGTATCGCTCGTGCAGCCGTGAAGAGGAGGTTGCGCAAACTCCTCGGTCAGATGCCTCGTGTTCTCGGTGTTGATCGAGACGGTGCTCGGACAATGCACCCGAGCTGAAGCGAGTACCCTTGACTATTCGCTCGGGCGCCGTTGGATTCCTGTTGGAGTCCACTTCAGAACTTCCTCCTTGAGGGTGCGGAGCACGATCGGGCGCCGTCCTTCCGCTGCCTCTTCGGCTGGCTGCCATCTCGTCGCGGCGCCGCCATCATCGATGGTGGCATCCTCGGCGGCACCATCGGTGGTGGCATCAGTGTGGTCATCCTCGGCGGCACCATCCGTGGTCTCGTGGATCGGTGGGGAAGGCGGCGGCCTCATACAAGTGAGGTTGTTCCTCCATCTCCGGGACAGCTCCTGTAATGCCTTGCCGCTCAACCCCGGCCTCATCGCTAGGGCCATGTTTCTCTCTAAATACAAACAAAGTTTGGTCAAAAGTTGGTTATTGTCAAGGAACAAGATCATGGTCTCATCATTTAGGGTTTGTCGACACCGAGGCATCCTAAAATCTAAGCTTTTATCATTGAGGGTTTTTCGACGCCAAGGCACCCTAAAAGCCTAACTTTTCATCATTTCGGTTTTATTGACACCGAGGCACCCTAAAAGCCATGCATTAGTCACAAGTACGCCGGGCACTTGATCCTACTTAATTAACTACTAAGATACCCCGCCCATGCATTAGTCACAAGTATTTCATATGTCCTATTTTAGCAAAGTCATGCTAAAATTCACGGAAAATTTCAGCATGACCTTTGCTGAAAATAGGACATATGGAGTACCCAATTTGCCGGAACGGAAGTTAATCGACATTCCGCAAACTCAAGGGCCTCTCGGGTACCTGCAAAATCATTATCCCAGCAGAATGAAGTCGCCAATGGGTCATTTCAGAAGATCACAATGAGACCACCCCTTGACAATTGTACTGAACCCAACTCAAGACTTTTGTCATGGGATTCCACAAAGCCCACATTGGTAACAATTGTACTTCAAACATGCTGTTACCGGCCAACAACATCTCCAGAACGGAGTTAGCAGAGAAGAAAAAGCACTATAGACATTCATCTAAAAACTCTTAAACGGCACAATGCAGAATCGTAAGCAAGATAGCAGGTGAAGCAACTACATCATACATTAGCAGCAGTTCATAGCAAAACTAGATGAATGTTTGGCCTCTTGATAAAAAACCATACATCAGCAGCATCACATACATCATACAGGATACAGCAGCAATTGATCAGCAGCATGTTGATGACTTCTAATTTAACAAAGTATCCTATTATTTTACCCTAATGAGACTAACCAACTGTTGAGGAGTTTGGCATATCTTCATTTTGCACCACAAATATAGCACCACAAATATACTTTTGCTTGCAAGGCTACATGTCTGAATTTTGACTGCATTCCAACACCAATATAAATTTTTGTTACTGCATTCTATGGTCTGTCTGAATTTGACAGAGTTATAAATGGCGTTGAGCAACAATTTAATGTACATTTACATGTTTTGTCATACTACACAACACAACTGCACAAACTGTCGCTGATCATCCTCTATTCTGAGCAAGCTACAGCATAAAAAAATTCAATTATACACAAAAAATTCCTCCAAACACACAGAAATTCTTGCCTCACCAGAGGAACACGGGTGAACAGAAAGATTAGGGCCTAAAACCAGTGTTTAACAAGTATTGTTGATGATGTGCTTGATAGACACCAAGCAACACATCTCCCAAAAGAACCAAGACTGAACATGAAAATTTGAACAGAAAGTGGCCCGCTCATTAGTATTAGAGCTATGCAACCACCTCAGCACATAATTAAAATGGTAGTAGGTCACTCTACCCAGTGAGATTAATACACTATCTATCTAAGACGGGGAAATGAGGAATGAACTACAGGGGTTTTGCCCTACAATAATCTTGCAACACAAACAAATGAAAGGTATTTTATATAGCAACAAATTTTGCGTTTTCTTCAGTGCCTATTGTTGGGCATAAGGTGCATATATAGCTACGATGGAACCAGTGGCGGCGCCAAGAATTGGCTGAGGCCTAGACGGCCCCGGGGAAACCTCGTTTACTGTGGCATTGTAGCTACACTAAATGCTACAGTCAAGGAAGGACTAATTTTGAAGACAAAAAGTAGTTTTCTAGCTCGAACCATATGTCCTATTCATAATCTGTTTTTACTGTTGTGAATCGATGAGAGTTTCAACACTAGATATTTCATGAGTATATATGTTTCAACAAAAACAGATTACATATATGTAACTAGATAGTGTATTCCAGTGCCTCATTTCACTTCTACCCTCTACACATACCACAAATCTTCGCGTAACTAGATAGCAAATAATGCCAGTGCATCATTCCACTTGTACCCTTCATTTATACTACTATATTCCAATGCCCCACTTCACCTCTACCCTTTATATATACCACTATATTTGCCCGACTAGATATCAAATTCTAGTGCCCCCCTTCACTTTTACTCCATGTTAGCAGCATTAGCTTCTTAGTATGTCAAGTAGGTGAAACTCACATACAAAGTAGATGAGGAGAGGATGAGCAATGAAGAAAAAAGATATACAAAGCCGTGGGAATAGGAAACAACGGGAAGAACAAAAGACCAAATGGTTGTGACAATGTAGAAATGAACTACTATTATTGATCTTCAACGGAGTGGATCTGTACAGCTTCTCTGGTTTAAACTAGGGTATGGATGACCAGTTGTGAGTGTTGTAACTAGTGCCAAGTGGCTCAACGCTATTTGTGCTGAATTAATTAGATCACATTGGGAGTACTAACTAGTACGATTAACTTCCTGCTCTCATCATGTCACACTGGGAGGTTCCTGCTGTAACTTATTACGAGGTCAGTTTGATGTCTGTTGTTTGACTGGATGACAGGGCTACTTAGAGCCTGTTTGGATCGGTGTTGCCGTCTGCCAATTATAAATTTTGTACTGTAGGTTGGTAAAGATGGATGTGATGAAACACAAAGAAATCAAACTTGTGGGGTAACAAAACCAAATGCATGAACATAGTTCAGATCAAATTACGTAATACACTAGTAGCCCTTTAAATATACTTGTAGACATTGATTTAGTTTTGAGGGGGAGGAGGAGGATGAGGAGGAGGGGGAGCTCACGAGGGTGGTGGTGCTCCGGCGACGGTGGTGTGGACGGGGCGGGGTCGAGGTGGGGCAGCGGCGCTGGGCGGGTCGAGGCGGCGCTGGGCGGCGGGCAGCGTCGGGCGGGGCGGGTCGGGCGGCCCGGGCGGCGGGGTCGGGCGGCGTCTGGGCGCGCGTCGGGCGGCGGGTCGGGCGGCGCGCGGGCGGCGTCGGGCGGGGTCGGGCGGGTCGAGGCGAAGGCTGGCGGTCTGGGCGGCGCCGGGCGGCGAGGAGAGGGCGAGGGAGGGAGAGGGCGAGGCGAGGGCAGCGGCGGCGGCGGCGGGGCGAGAGGAGAAACTGGCGGGGGATCGGGGAAGGGGATCGGGCGAAGGGGATCGAGGGGGGGCGGGGTTATACTAATGGCGCACCTCACTGCGTGCGCCATTAGCATGTCACACTAATGGCGCACCTCACCGTGGTGCGCCATTAGTATTTTTTTTTTATTTCCACAAAAGCCAAAAGGTTATCTACTACTGTAACCTATCCATGTCAAGCCCACTCTACTAGCTCGACTGGTCAGCCTCCAGCTCACACCAGAGGTCCTGGGTTCACTCCTGGCTCCACAAATTTTTTTAGCATTTAAAAGCTATTTGATACTTATTTATGTTTAAATATGTTCAAACTTGTTTAAATAATAACAGTAATATTTTTTATAAGACAGAGCATTTAAAAGCTGTTTGATACTTATTTTTTTATAAGACGGTGCGCTGGGTGCGAGGGGTCGGCGGTTGAGTAGGGGAATCGAGGGTGCGGGGGTTTCATGGCGGTGGCCGGTGGACTGGGGGTGCTCAAGGCGAGGGGACCGGATCTGGCGAGGTGGGACAGCGATCGAGATGGAGGGGATCGAGGTGGGCTCCACAAATTTTTTAGCATTTAAAAAGTTGTTTGATACTTATTTGTGTTTAAAATGTTCAAACTTGTTTAAATAATAACAGTAATATTTTTTATAAGACAGAGCATTTAAAAAGCTGTTTGATACTTATTTTTATAAGACAAGAGCATTTTTTTATAAGACAGAGCATTTTTTATAAGACAGAGCATTTAAAAGCCATTTTAAAAGATGGAGGGGAATCGAGGGTGCGGGGGTCGGCGGCCGTGGACTAGGGGGTGCTCAAGCGAGGGGGGCCGGATCTGGCGAGGTGGGATAGGATCGAGATGGAGGGGATCGAGATCGAGTGTCCATGAAATTTAAAAATATTCATGATAGTTCAAAAGTACCCATGAAATACAATCGAGAAATGAAGGCTACGATTTAAATACAATCGATCTTAGCTAGCTATCTGTTCACAATCTTCTTGCCCTTCTTTTCGCAAATGGAGTTCTTCCGTGGAACGGACGCCCTTAGGTAGGGTGGTCCTGATTCTTCTTGTGGTGTATGCTGCTACTTCATCATCGTCGCCTTGTTCGATCCTCGGTCGCCAGATTTGTCAAGTCTTGCTCATTGGCTACTCCATCCATTCCGATGATCTTCCTTTTGCCTCTCCTCACGACAACACGACCGGGCTTTGGCGGGTCGGTAATGAAGAAGCATTGGTCCACTTGGGAAGCCAGTACCATGGCTCATTTTTCGGGTGACGCTTATACCATGGTCTTGATTTGGCTTCGTATAACCATGGTGGTGAAATACCGGTCTTCTTTATGACGTTTTGGCCCATCTCGACACGGAACATCGACCTTCTCTCCAACAGTAGCTCAGCTCCCAGATCTCCTCGATCCTTCCGTAGTATCTGTCCTTGTCGCTACCGTGTAGGATTCCATCGCTACCCGGAGTTCGATAACCATCGCTCTTCATGTCCTTGGCCTCGTGTAGAATGTGTAGTCATGATATCGTGACGCCTCATAGGTCATCAGGTTGTGCTCGGCGCCGTGACAAGGCGAATATGAGTTGTTCTTCCGCGGAAGAATCCTCATGTAAAGGGTACGATGAAGCTTATGCTTGAACCAACGCGTGAAACATGAGTTGTGCTCTTTGAGTGTATCTCCGTCCGTCCTCTGTTGGCCTCGGTCATTGTAACGACTTTTAATAAAGGTTTTGTGCTCTACCACCCAAGGATCGACCACGCCTATGTGTTGTAGCGCCGACTAGGTTTGCTCTTTCAAAGTCGGCGAGTCGACCCTCAAGTCGACATGCATTTCGCGGGCGACCCTCACGGTGACCCCATCCAGCGAGCCTGCCGAGGTGCTCTGCTGACGGGCAGACCAACGGGTTCTCGATGCCTCAGATAATTCGTGCAGTAGGAGATGCACTCTTCGTCGAAAGCCCTGGCTATGCTTCCTTCTCGACGTGACATGTTGCGAACGTATCCTTTGATGACACCATTCATCCTTTCGAACGGCATCATGCTGTGCAGGAACGCCGCCCGAGTTGGATGATATCCTCCACTATATGGACCAGCAGATGCACCATAACGTCAAGAATGCGGGCGGAAGTACATCTCAAGCTCGCATAGTATCACCACGATCTCTTCCTGTAGCCTTCGAGTTGCCTCACGCCAATCGACTTCCGAGAGATGACGTCAAGAAGTTGCATAGGCCAAATAGCGTTTCACGGACGCGCGGCCCATGATCCCACGGATTGCAACCGGAAGTATCTGCGCCATCAAGACGTGATACCGTGAGACTTCATCCCGCTGAACTTCGCTTCACTGGGTCTAGGTATCTCGCTTATCTTCCCACGAATCAGAAGGAAGTTTTACTCCTAGGAGGCAGGTGAAAACTGCTCGATCTCTCCTCGACTTAGAGTGAAGCACGCGGAGGGTAGTCATTTCCGGTCTTCTTGGCCTTTTGCCTTTGGCGACGACTTTCTATGTCCCGCTTCGCCATCATCATCATCATCATCATCATCATCATCATCATCATCATCATCATCATATATAGCGTGAAGCTCCCGCCGATGCCCATTGATTTCAAGTCTGCCCTTGCTTTCGCCCATCTTTGGTCCTCTCGCATGTTGAGCAGGGTACCAAGCAGACTCGCACACGTTCTTCGTGATATGCATGACATCAAGGCTGTGAGGCACACGGTGGATCTTCCAAGACGGCAAGTCCCGAAAACAGACCTCGTTTTCCATACCTTCAGCAGCGGCTCTGGCGCCTTCGCTTCTTTCCGGCTCGCGCCTTTTGCTTCTTTCGGCGGTGGCAGTCTTCCAATTTTCCAACAGCTTGTCTATTTCTCGCCGCTCCTCGCACATCGGGCGTTTTGGGTTCGGTTTCACCATCGAACAGATCCTTGCGCTTCTCCACGGGTCATCGTCGCGAAGCCACCTTCGATGTCCCATGAACACGGTTTTCAAGACCCGGATCTCTATCTAGCTGGCGATACGTTGTGTCATCCATGCACCTTACGATCCGAAAATCCGTGGACTACCTGCCCCGCGACATATCCAGAATCGAGATAGTCGTGCACCGTCGTGAGCAAGCGGCTCTCATAGGGAAATATTCTTTCTCTGCGGCGCCCCACGATTGGCTGGCGTTTTCCACAGCGTGTCAAGCTCCTCTTCAGAGCCCCAGATACAGATTGATGTCGTTCCTGGTTGTTTCGCCCTTCAATTAGCATACTCATGTGAATGTACTTCCTCTTCATGCACAACCAGGGGAAGGTTGTACATCCACACAAACACAGGCCAGGTGCTATGTGTGCTTCTCGCTGCCAAACGGATTGACTCCATCGGTGCTCGCGCCAAAGACGATGTTCCTTGGATCGCTCCCAAATTCCGAGTCTTGAAGTTCAACGCTACACCGCTCGCATCCTTAGGGTGACTCAAGATCTTGTCTTTTTATCTATCTCCGGATCATTTGCGTCATCTTCCCGCTTCTTCTCCTCCCTATCCGCGTGCCAACGCAGGAGCTTTTCTACCTTAGGGTCCGCGAAATAGCGCTGCAGACGAGGAGTGATCGGAAAGTACCACACCACTTTTCGAGGAGCTTTTTCCTCTTCTTGTATCGAGTGACGCCGACACCGGACATATGGTAGACTCGCGTGCTCGTCCCGATAAATGATGCAATTGTTCATGCACACATGGTATTTCACGGCGGTAAATCCAGAGGACACACGATTTTCTTCGCCTCCTCCAAACTGGTCGGGCACTATTCCGCGGAAGAATCCTCATGTAAAGGGCAACAGAAGCTTATGCTTGAACCAACGCGTGAAACATGAGTTGTGCTCTTTGAGTGTATCTCGTCCGTCCTCTGTTGGCCTCGGTCATTGTCGACTTTTAATAAAGGTTTTGTGCTCTACCACCCAAGGATCGACCACGTCTATGTGTTGTAGCGCGACTAGGTTTGCTCTTTCAAAGTCGTGAGTCGACCCTCGAAGTCGACATGCATTTCGCGGCGACCCTCACGGTGACCCCATCCAGCGAGCCTGCCGAGGTGCTGTTGACGGGCAGACCAGCGGGTTCTCGATGCCTAGATAATTCGTGCAGTAGGAGATGCACTCTTCGTCGAAAGCCCCGGCTATGCTTCCTACGGGCGTGACATGTTGCGAACGTATCCTTTGATGACACCATTCATCCTTTCGAGCGGCATCATGCTGTGCAGGAACGTCGGCCCGAGTTGGATGATATCCTCCACTATATGGACCAGCAGATGCACCATAACGTGAAGAATGCGGGCGGAAGTACATCTCAAGCTCGCATAGTATCACCACGATCTCTTCCTGTAGCCTTCGAGTTGCCTCACGCCAATCGACTTCCGAGATGGCGTCGAAGAAGTTGCATAGGCCAAATAGCGTTTCACGGACGTGCGCGTCCATGATCCCACGGATTGCAACTGGAAGTATCTGCGTCATCAACGACGTGACGGTCGTGAGACTTCATCCCGCTGAACTTCTGCTTCGCTGGGTCTAGGTATCTGCTTATCTTCCCCACGTAACCGAAGGAAGTTTTACTCCTAGGAGGCAGGTGAAAAACTGCTCGATCTCCTCGACTTAGAGTGAAGCGCGGGAGGGTAGTCATTTCCGGTCTTCTTGGCCTTTTGCCTTTGCGACGACTTTCTATGTCCCGCTTCGCCACATCATCATCATCATCATCATCATCATCATCATCATCATCATCATCATCATATATAGCGTGAAGCTCCTGCCTGATGCCCATTGATTTCAAGTCTGCCCTTGCTTTCGACCCATCTTTGGTCCTCTCGGCATGTTGAGCAGGGTACCAAGCAGACTCGCACACGTTCTTCGTGATATGCATGACATCAAGGCTGTGAGGCACGGTGGATCTTCGAGACGGCAAGTCCCGAAAACAGACCTCGTTTTCCATACGTTCAGCAGCGGCTCTGGCGCCTTCGCTTCTTTCCGGCTCTGGCGCCTTTTGCTGCTTTCCGGCGGTGGGCAGTCTTTCAATTTTCCAACAGCTTGTCTATTTCCTCGCCGCTCCTCGTACAGGCGTTTTGGGTTCGGTTTCACCATCGAACAGATCCTTGCGTTTCCTCCACGGGTCATCGTCGCGAAGCCACCTTCGATGTCCCATGAACACGGTTTTCAAGACCGGGATCTCTATCTAGCTGGCGATCGTTGTGTCATCCATGCACCTTACGCATCCAGAAAATCCGTGGACTACCTGCCCGCGACATATCCGTAATCGAGATAGTCGTGCACCGCCGTGAGCAGTCTGCGGCTCTCATAGGGAAATATTCTTTCTGCGGCGCCCCACGTATTGGTGGCGTTTTCCACAGCGTGTCAAGCTCCTCTTTCAGCAGCCCCGGATACAGATTGATGTCGTTCCTGGTTGTTTCGCCCTTCAATTAGCATACTCATGTGAATGTACTTCCTCTTCATGCACAACCAGGGGAAGGTTGTACATCCACACAAACACAGGCCAGGTGCTATGTGTGCTTCTCACGGCTGCCAAGCGGATTGACTCCATCGGTGCTCGCGCCCAGCACGATGTTCCTTGGATCGTTCCCAAATTCCGAGTCTTGAAGTTCAACGCTTACACCGCTCGCATCCTTAGGGTGACTCAGCATCTTGTCTTTTTATCTATCTCCGGATCATTTGCGTCATCTTCCGCTTCTTCTCCTCCCTATCCGCGTGCCAACGCAGGAGCTTTTCTACCTTAGGGTCCGCGAAATAGCGCTGCAGACGAGGAGTGATCGGAAAGTACCACACCACTTTTCGAGGAGCTTTCTTCCTCTTCTTGTATCGAGTGACGCCGCACACGGACATATGGTAGACTCGCGTGCTCGTCCCGATAAATGATGCAATTGTTCATGCACACATGGTATTTCACGTGCGGTAAATCCAGAGGACACACGATTTTCTTCGCCTCCAAACTGGTCGGGCACTTGTTCCCCTTGGGAAGACGTTCGTGCGTAATGACATGTTCTCGTCGAAGCATCGTCGGTCATTTTGTGTTTTACCTTCATCTCCGTGGCCATGGCGTTACTTTCGGCGGGTATCCTCGGGCCTACATCCTTCATACAATGGAGTAACGCGTCTAACTCAAGTTGATCCATCTTGGCTTTCTCTCGGGCGGCAGCTCTTGCGTTATCCGTCTTCTTGAGAAGCAGCTCTTGAATATGAGGGTCCTGCACCCAGCCCATCGATGGTCCAGCGTCGCTCGCTCCGCCGCATCATCATCTTCATGATCATGCCCGTCGCCTGCTCCGCATCTTCCTCATCATCATGTCCTGCATCTTCTACATGATGACGGTACAACATCACGGTCGTGATCATCTCCCGGGATTCTTCGTCTTCTCGCCCGCCCGAGCCGCGGTGGTTGTCTTGCTGCCCTTCCTCATTTCTTGCCCGCCCGCATGGGCGACTTCGTAGTCATCTTCATCACCTTGCCACCGATAGCCATCCATGAAACCACGCAACAGCAGGTGGTCCCGCACCTGCCCGGAATCCGGGTCCGCAATAAGGCTCTTCAGCTTGCATCTTCGACACGGACATCTTATCTCCGTCTCGTTCTTTTGAAGCATCTCGCCTTCGGACCTCAAAAACCTATTCACGATGCCTTCGGTCATCGTGCGGACCATGGTCGTCATGGGTAGAGCAAAACGATATTTTAGAACCAAGAAAAAATTTGGCATGACTTTCCCTAAAAATAGGACCAAAAAGGATGCTTAATGCCAAAATTCTCGCCGAAACGGAAATGAATCAACATTCCGGCAAAATATTGGCAACTATCGCATTTCAAATACCGTACACCTCCAAACACAAACACAAATGCAAACACCACAAACATATGCAACACCACCGAACATACATAGATCTAGCTAGGCCGTAAAAAGTGCATGTGCACATTGTTGTAAGGAGAACAACCTAAATATAGCTTCCCCCCTTACTTACCTATTAAAACAAGGTAATTTAACCACTTAATTTGAATGAATCTATGGTGGAAATGAGGTGAAAAAGAGGAGGCATCCGAGACAAGGAGGAGGTGGAGAGAATGAAGTGGGGAGAAAGTGAGTGTGTGGGTAGGAGAGGCTGTCCCAAATATCTTGTTGCTTCCCACTTACTAATGGCGCACCTCTTGCATGGTGCGCCATTAGTAGTTACCACTACTAATGGCGCACCTAAGCAGGATGCGCCATTAGTATGTTTGGATAGGCGCACTAGTTCAAAAAAAAAGTTTCTATACTAATGGCGCACCCACACCCTGGTGCGCCATTAGTAGTTATAACTACTAATGGCGCACCAGGGTGTGGGTGCGCCATTAGTATGTTTGGACAGCGCACTAGTTCAAAAAAAAGTTTATATACTAATGGCGCACACATTTTGGTGCGCCATTAGTAGTTACAACTACTAATGGCGACTTGGGCAGGATGCGCCATTAGTATGTTTGGACAAGCGCACTAGTTTAAAAAATTTGGTACTAATGGCGCACCCAAAGCATGGTGCGCCATTAGTAGTTTAGACTCTAATGGCGCATCGGATGGTGGTGCGCCATTAGTATATACTAATGGCGCACCATCTTTCCGGTGCGCCATTAGTGTCATTTCCGTTTATAGCCCTTTTCCTAGTAGTGTAATTTTGATTTAGAAATTAAAAGCTAGGCTTTCTGTAATCAAGTCTATATTGAAGCTGTGAAGCATACACATGACACACCAATTATAGCCCATCCTGACAAGGCTACTCCCAGTACATACACATGCAGTAATCTAGCCTCAATGTGGTAAGCAAACTACTACCACATACGCTGCTTTTAAGATCTGGACAGTGGTTCTGCTATTAACTTGGTACTCCCTCTGTAAAGAAATATAAGAGCGTTTAGACAACTACATTAGTGATCTAAACAATCTTATATTTCTTTACAGAGGGAGTAATATTTTACATAGTCAATGTTAGCTTAAACCTGATTACAGTCAAACAATTGTTACTGCAATGTGAATGCACTTGTGTAATTGTGGGTAGGTCGTCTTGCAACTAGCTGCAAGTTTGACTATAGGTGTGCGCGCGTGTTCAAGCTGGCTAATCTAGGTTCAGTGTTTGTCTGCATGTGTTGCAGCATAAGTCATTTCCTAACAGTGCCAGAGAACCTTGTATAAATAAGAGTATTGAGCATTCGTTGCTCAGCTCAATGTTGCCTAAACCTGCCTGTCTCTTTCTTTCACCTAAACTGCACTAGTACTCTGTTCTTTTTCCTCTGCTTTGTGTGTGCTTGATAGAAACTGAACCAGTTCCTGTGCATCTGCGTCCGTCGCTGGGGAGCAAGACGAGGGTCAGCGGCCATCACTGAAAAGGAAAAATTGGGACTATTTACAAAAAACGTGGGACACTCCAAAATACAAAAATACAGGAGTCCTGATCGTGGTCGCAGCCGCCATGACTGTGGTCGCCGTGGCCGAGGCCGCGGACGGCATCGACGATAGCAGGTCGACCGTCTCCCATCTCGGCGTGAGTGAGGAATGATGCACGGCGGCCATCGGCGTGGTAGTTCTAGGATGGAAAGGGAGCGCTGCCATGGCCATGCCATCCACCGCCTCCTGCTGCCCCTCCTCCTCTTCTCCGCATGGTCGCCCCCACCCCCACTGCATCCGCCTCCGCCTCCTCCTGACTGCAACCACCACCACCAATTTCACCAGCCCCGCGCAAATCCGACTCGTCTCCCGCCCCGCCCATTCCCAATGGAACACCCTTCCGGTCTCCTCCCCGTCCTCCTCCAAGAGCGCGCCCGATGTCGCTGGCGAGGACACCTACGAAGGGAAGGATCTCACGGCCGCGGGAGGCAGTGAGGTGGAGGAGGGCCGGGACGAGCGGTACGGGTTCGAGAGGGAGGTGCGGAGCTGCCGGGAAGAAGAACTGGCAGCTGGTGCGCGCGCGGGTGCGGGTCAGCGCGCCGCTCAAGGCCGTCTGGGCCACGCTCACAGACTAGGAGGGCCTCGCCGGCTTCATCCCCGGCCTCTCCGACTGCCGCCTCCTCCACCAGCACACCGCGTTCGCCCGCCTCTACGCGGTGCGCTGCGCTGCACATCTATGCGGAGGAGATTTGTGAGAAAGGAATAACCTGTGACAGAGTGTACGCTCGATGGACTCTTGGTGTGGTCCGCAGTGTCGACGCCGTCATGACGCCGTGAGGATGGAGGAACCAGAACGAGAGAGCTCAGATCCAATCTCGATGATTTGGTGAAGAGAAATAATCGGGAGTATTTGTGGGGGGTGTTTAGCGGGGAGGTTAAGAATTTGTGGCGCCAGACATACTAAATTATCTAGTGCGAAATTACCAAAAAAATTGAAGGGAGACTAGGGCATTTGCGGGAAGGTTAAACATTAGTACTTCCGTAGAGCAGAGTACATGATTAATTATTGTGTGTAGAAAGTATTTTTTTAAAGGGAACATTTAAAATAATGAAATAAACTGGAAAAAAACTTCAAATCAATATGGAATATATCTGCTGCTGAAAATAATATTACTAAAATTTGTTCGTAAAAGGTTATTTCACAAACTGGCCGAGATAGATATTCGCGTCGTTGGCAATCCTATATGATGGTTGTGATGGCGGGAAGAGTATGCAGTTGACACAAGAACAACAATCGAGCCGGCGAGGGTAATGGAGGTGGTGTGCGCTACACTCATTGACAGAAACCTCATGTCACCTCGCTTTAAAACTTTTATATGTTATACTCTTGCCTTGAAACACAAGTAGATATGGGGTGATGAGACGGTCGATCTATGTCGGTCCCGATCTCACCGTTTGAATTTGAGATGCGGTGATAAGATAGGAGATGGCGAAGAACACGAATATCGTGATGGAAAACCGCTTTCAACCCTTTCTTCTTACCGGGCGGTCCGCTGATCCACTAGAATTGAATCCAACAAGACCGGACGGCCACGCATATAAGTACCTACACCAAGTACATATATAGATCATCTCCGCCGAAGGTCTTATGCTTTCCACACATATGGAAGAATAGAGCTAGAGCTCATATATCTCATCATCATCTTTGTCCCATATCAACAAGTAGTTTATACATACATATATAGGGGATCATCATGTTAATCATACAACCAAATTCAATGCCACCACATACATTTAACATTTTCTAACAAGCAAACCTTATCTAATCAATCGATCTAGGTAGCTAACCATAACCGGCGCTCCCGGGCTACCAACTCACCATGGCTTCTCATGCGAGGACGACGATGATCCAATATAATCCAATCGAGGGAAGACCCGACAACCAGGCCGAAGTAGAACCTCGCAAGGGAAATATTGGTGTTGTGTATACTAGAATCACATGGGAGAAAGAGTAGCTATCAGGGCATACTAGATCCTTGCATGGAAATACATAAACCAAGAACATATATAGATCATCTCCATCTGACATCCTATGGTTTCCACACATATTGGGGAATAGAGCCATAGCTCATCTATCTCATAATCTTTGTCCCATATCAACAACTAGTTTATACATACATATATAGGGGATTATCATGTTAATCATACAACCAAAATCAAATGCCACCACATATATTCGACATTTTCCAACGAGCAAACCCTAGCTAACCGATCTAGCAAGATAACTGTAACCGACGCTCCCGGGCTACCAACTAATCGGGGCTTCTAGTACGAGGACGTCGCGGATCCATTATAATCCAATCCAAGGAAGACCCGACAGTCTGGGCACGTATGGAGATCCATTTGTAGAGAAAGAGGCCATGTACGTCTAGTTTGTCTACATAAACCATGTTTGAATTGAATTTATGCACTCATCAGAAGGTCTTGATAGAGAACACACTTCACTTCTGCGAACTCTTTGGAAAAATCGGTCAAAACTCTGTTGACCCGGAATTCTGTCGCCTGGGCCTCTGAATAATGAGTTGAATATACTACTACTCTAAATTAGTCCATCAACAAATCTAGCACTACTTATCTTCTCCTTCTTTCTAGTTCAACTATGCGTCCGCTACCCTCCATTGAGATCTCGCCGAATCGCTAGGTCTGGGAGGATCTTATTTGGTGCGTAAGGAGCCGTGACATCGCTGAAGGCACCCAGTCCCGATGCCTAGTTTGGGCAAGCCCACGGTCAAGCTTCACTGTTTCTTCAATTTTTTCTCTATCTCTGTTTCTTTTTTCATTTTCTCTTCTATTTTCTTTTTCCTATTTTTGTTTATTTGTATTTTATTTTCTTTTTTCTTTTTTTCTTTGTTCAATATTTCTATTTTTTTGGTATGATATGAAAGTTCACTGTGTACAAAATGTTCAATGTATATTACAAAATGTCATCTTAGATTAAGAAAAATATCATGTATATCAAAAAGTTTAACATGTACATAAAAATGCTCGATTTTTAAACGAAATACAAAAATATTAATTATGTATTTGATTTTTATTCAGCATATATTACACAAAACCTTCAATGTGTATTTGTGAATTGTTCAACCTATATTACAAAAATATTCAGTCATATTTGAAAATTATTGAATGTACATTACAATATGTTTAATGTGTATTTTAAAATTGTTCATCATATATATATATATATATATATATATATATATATATATATATATATATATATATATATATATATATATATATATATATATATATATATATATATATATATATATATATAGGAAAATCCATCCTACCACCTGGGGTAGTTACCCCACATGTCTCATATACTATCTTATGGTAGTATATATCCTACTTTATCATTTTAAGTATATATCCTACTTTATCATTTTAAGTATATATATATATATATATTTGTATTTTAAAAATAAGAACGGAGCGAACAGCGGGAGGTACTGGACTGAAGTGATTTCTTTTGTACTAGGTATATACTTGCGATCTGGCCCAGCCCATCAGGAGATATGTCCACAAGCCACAGCCCACCTTTTTTGTTTGTTTAACGATCAAACAATATAAAGCTGCAGTATCCAAGTCGAACAAAGGATGGTGCCTGGTGTAGTGGCCGAGCCCTTACAGTGTAACTGCGATGATGCTGTTTCGATTCCTTTTATGCGCACAAATGTTTTTTTTGTTCTTTTTGTTTTATATTTGTTTAACTATCAAATAATATAATGACCTATATAGTATCCTAATAATCAAACAACGCAGGGTGCCTTGTTTAGTGGCCGAGCCCATGCGCCGTAAACGGGAGGTCGCCGGTTCAAATCTTTGCCACACAATAATTTTTTGATATTCCCAGGCATTTGCGTGATTAAGTACTCCGTTCAGAAATACTTGTCGGAGAAATGGATAAAAATGGATGCATCTAAATACAATGCAAGGGGGCTTTTCTACAATTCTTTTTTGACATTTCCAGGCATTTGCGTGATTAAGTATTAAGTACATAATGCAAGGGAGCTTTTCTACAAAAAAAACATATGCCACGTCGGTTCCTGCTCATTTTGTAACAACTTGCCCTAAACATGCATACTAATATGCAAAAAGTTTGAATATTGATATGGATTCGTTACAACTGCCCTAAGTGTGGTACCTCCATGCAATTAATTCAGGAATGGGGACTGAGCGAATATGGAGGCCAACCGAACTGGAGGATGACCTAGGCACTTAGTGATATGCTATCGAAGCCACATGGAGACCAAAATAAGTTGTTCCATTCATCTAGGTCGTTCTTTGTTTTTTTACAGAGTAGGTCATTCTCTCTAGTTATTTTATTGCGGTCTAATGACAATGAATCATGGGCTGATGAGTTGCCGGTCCTGATACGATTAGGGGCTACTAAAAACATTTGCAGTTTTACTGGGGGGCCATAGGCCAGGAGGCCCTCATGAAGGTCTGTCGTTAACTATATGAATATCGTTGCAAATGTCTTTTTCCTTTTTGCAACACTAGGGGATTGTTGCAATATGCTCTACATATTACCATGGATACACAACTTGTCGCAGTAAACAATAGTAATTGCAGCACGACAAAATTGAGGCAAAAAATATATGCTATTGCGACCAATACATATTTTGTTGCAATAGGTAGCCAATGTTTTGCAACAATATATGTAACTAACACAACGTCTCACAGGTGTCGCGATATCTTTTCGAATATTACCACAAGTAGTTATTCTGTTGAAGTACCTAGTCTCTATTACAACAAAACAATTGTCTCACGCAACGTAATTTGTTTGTCGCAATATCGCTACCATATTGCAACAACGATGTAGTTTATTGCAATACGGGGCCTCTATTGCAACAAAATGTGTATTTATTGCAACAAGATTCGGTTGTGGCAGTATGTGCACCCTATTACCACAACTGGGGAATTTGTGGTAATATTACGTTCTATTACAACAAAAGAAGGTTGTAGCAATGAATTTTGTTGCAATAGACCGGAATCCTTGTCGTGTGTAGTGCAAAAATGCCCACTGGACCAGAGAAGCAAAACAGGTGAAAAACCCAAAATAAGCAGTGAAATAATTTTGTTAATGCAAAAAAGTGATTTAGAGACATCATATGACATCTCCAAATTTTGATTGAAAATTTAAGTGATTCTATCAAATGGTTGTAGTACAAACAGGGCTCCAAAAATCTAAACAGTCCATTTTAATGAATAAAGTTCAGGATGAAATGATCTAATAAATAAATCCACTGGTTAAGAAAATGTTGTGAAGAGTTGGCATAAAAGTCAAATATATTTTGGAAAGCTCCACTTGGGAAAAAGATGAAACTCCTTAACAATAAGAGAAAAGTTCTGAAAATCCACAGAATTAAAAATTTAAAACTCCTGGCAAAAATTTTAATACCAAAAAGTTGGCCAGAAAAATTTGGGGTGTTACAACTACTATCCCCCTTAGGAAAAATCTCGTCCTCGAGATTTGCAAAGAGTTAATATTTAAACGAATAAGAATTAAAACGAAGGCGGCCACAGTGAGAGCAATAAGTGATGCAAAAAATACAGTGTGGGATACTGGCGCGGTGTGGGGGAAAAATCCACGGTCTAGGGGAAAAACTAGCGATTTCTACACTAGACAAAAACTTAGAATAAATCTTAAATCTTAAAATACGCTGGTCGCACCCGAGAGCACAGTGCTCTCTCTGGCTGACTGGTGGACCCGGGCCCACGGTCAGCCTCTTCTCCTTCCTCCGGCTCTTTCTTCTTCCTCTCTCCCGCGCGTTCTCCCGCGCTTTCTCCACCGACGACGCCTAGCGCGTAGGGTACCAAGGCCGTACCGTGGTAGTGCATGGCGCGCTAGCTGCCGATGCAGCGTGCACTCACCTCGCGGGCCAGTGCGCTGTCGGCACTGCTCGCGGATTCGCCTCCGAACACCGGCGGTCGAGCGACGAGCGGCGCTGGTGGACCTCACCCACCGTACACCGAGCACGAGCTTATAAAACGACCGCAGCGTTCTCCTCTCCTTCCTCACACCTGGCCTCGCTCCTCCTTCTCTCTTCTTCTCCTCTGCTTCCGTTTGCCGGAGCTCGAGACGAGGCGCCAATGGCGGAGGCGGCGCCGGACTGGTACGTGATCCTGCTGTGCGGAGGGCTGGCAGCAGTGTTGGGGCTCTCGGTGCTCCTGTGCGCGATGATCCTCGACGATCATCGCGATGCCGCTGCTCGGTTGCTGGCTCTCCGCGGTCGCGGTGGCCACGACGAGTAGGTGGGGTGTGCCGGGTGTTAACTGTTGTCCGGAGGTGCTTAGTTAGACGCAACACAGTTGCAAATTTTTTTGCAAGCAGTGTATGTGTTCGTGTAATTGTGGTGGTGAGTCTGCTGTCTTGGGGCTGTGTGAAATAAAAGATCCATGTCGTGAGAAAGCATACGATGCGGTAACTCAGGGAAAAAGAAATCACGCTCCAGGATTTCTCGCGAGGGAAAACAGTAATACATTAAAGTCCAAAAGCGACAGAGCTGCTTATATTAATGATTTACTCGCTGTGAAACTCGGGGTACTAAGCATAATTACAACACATAAATAAAAGAAATGCGACAATAAATACAGCGGTGCATCTAAATTGAAAACGGTAATTGGACGGGGTCTTGAGAAAACGTTTCCGGTACTAGGTTACACTCTTCTTCTATTGGAGGGAGTGGATTGACCAGTCGATGTATGTGTCTCTCCTGGTCGGGCCTCAGTGATCTGCCGATGGCGATCTGAGGATTTAAATCCGCGAGGCTCTGCAGATAACCCATCACATGTTGGTTCAAACGTTCTGCGCGATGGCGTATTGGGACGAGGTTGGCCAAGACGGGTCTCTCTCAATACGTCCACCGGAAAGGATGTTACTCCTCGGGTGCTGCACGGCTCGGAAAATAATAATACCCTCGTTAAGCTGGCGAGGGTACCGCTGAATCGGCGAGCAAGCGCTTCATACGCAGCAGCTTCACGGCCATGTGCGGGTTGGCATAGATTTCCCACGAAGGAGATTTCTGTGGGGTCTTGGTTTGGGTTTACGGGCGGGATGTGCACGGCTGCCCAATATCTCGAGGTGGAAGGGGTGATCCTTGATTTGAACAGCTCGTACTGGGGTGGCTGGGTAGCGCCCATGGTACTGCGGGTAAAATCCCACAATATCTTGACAAAACTACCCGGGGTAGCATCTGGAGTCCTCAGATAAATACTAGGGCTTGGCATGGCAAGAAATGGTTGTGGGGATGGTGCACAAGGTGAGAGTGCTTGGCAAGGTCACTCGGTGGCCCTTCTATAGCACCGAGGCTGGGTCTTTTACCATGGTAAAAGGTAAAGAATCGGCCGGCTCAGCTCGGGGTCAAACACAGGTACACACATCTCACTAAAGTGACGTATCACTGTGGATGTTGTCGGGGCGGTTTTTTTTTGTAGCTGCGCCAAGGATAGAGAAATCACACTGCATGCTAATACATCCATGCAAGACTACCATATAAAACAGATGCACGATGCCAGGCTGCGCTAATTTAAGGAATCATAGAATTACAAAGCGAGGATACACTGGGACTCGGCACTACTCGAGTGTCTCAGTCTACTTCGTTTACATCCAAGCGGGCGTCCCTGGTGGACGTCGAGGCTGCTCCACGGTTCTCACTGTCGGAATTTGCTGGAGATGGCTGAGGGGCTGCAGGCTCGGGGTAGTGATGATGACCATCGCGGGGATTGTTGACCACAACCCCGTTGGAGTGTGCTCCCAGGAGGCGACGAAGCACTTCTGGGGTCATCAAAGCACCTTGGCTGGCGGCTGGGGCTGGCCTCAGGGTCTCGATCGGTTTTCCAAACAGCACGACGGGGTTGTCGGCGTTGGGCTCGATCTCCTCCCTCGCTCGGGCTCGACGAACCAGCTCTCCACGAGCTGCGACCAGATCAATAGTGATCTGATCGAATAGGTCCTCCAGTGCACTTACATAGCGCACTAGATGCAGTAATGCAGGGTCTGTCTCATGGTCTCCGTTGGCAACTTGAGGTGGCCTACCATACCCTTCACGCCTGGGGTAGTAGTGGAACGAGCGACAGTTAACTCTGGGCGACAGGTGCCTGAGATGAACTATAGCCTCTCGAGCAGCTAGTTGGATGGCTTGTGGCTCAAAGGAAGTTGTTCTTCGGTGAACTCAGCAAAGGCGCTCGGGTGCAGACCCTACCGTAGATATGTCAGTGGCTCAGAATTGACGGCTCTCGCCACTAATGGGTCCTTGGTACACAACATACTCGGGTGGCTCTTCTAACGCATAGGCACGGCGGGTAAGGTTTGCGAGTATGGTCACAAAACCTCCAAGGTTGGTTGCTGTGTTGGGGAACGCAGTAATTTCAAAAAAATTCCTACGCACACGCAAGATCATGGTGATGCATAGCAGCGAGAGGGAGAGTTTTGTCACGCCCTCGTGAGACCGAAGCGAAGCGATCTGGCGTAGAGGAAGTAGTCGACGTTCTCCTCGCGATCCAACCGATCCCAGCGCCGTTACTCCGGCGCCTCCGAGTTCTTGACACACGTACAGCTCGGTGGCGCTCCTCGAGCTCCGATCCAGCAAAGCTCCGGGAGAGAGAGTTCCGTCAAGACGACGGCGTGGTGGCGATCTTGATGTTCTACCACGCAGGCTTCGCCTAAGCACCGCCACGATATGACCGAGGTGGAATATGGTGGAGGGGCACCGACACGGCTAAGGAAGCGATCTCAAGGATCAACTTGTGTGTTCTAGGGTGCCCCCTGCCCCGTATATAAAGGAGCAAGGGGAGGCCGGCCGGCCCTAGGAGGCGCGCCAGGGGGGGAGTCCTCCTCCTAATGGGAGTAGGACTCCCTTTCCTAGTCCAACTAGGAAGGAGGAAGGGGAAGGAAAGAGAGGGAGAGGGAGAGGAAGGGGCGCCCCCCTCCTGTCCTATTCGGACTCCCCATGGGGGCGCGCCACCTCCTGGTGCGCCCTCTCTCTCCCCTCTTGGCCCAATAAGGCCCATTACTTCCCGGGGTTCCGTAACCCCTCCGGCACTCCGTTTTCTCCGAAACTTCCGGAACCTTTCCGGTGTCGAATATAGCCGTCAATATATCAATCTTTATGTCTCGACCATTTGAGACTCCTTGTCATGTCCGTGATCACATCCGGGACTCGAACTCCTTGGTACATCAAAATACACAAACTCATAATATAACCGTCATCGAAACCTTAAGCGTGCGGACCCTATGGTTCGAGAACAACGTAGACATGACCGAGACACGTCTCGGTCAATAACCAATAGCGGGACCTGGATGCCCATATTGGCTCCTACATATTCTCGAAGATCTTTATCGGTCAGACCGCATAACAACATCGTTGTTCCTTTGTCATCGGTATGTTACTTGCCGAGATTCGATCGTCGGTATCAATACCTAGTTCAATCTAAATTCATGGCAAGTCTCTTTACTCGTTCCGTAATACATCATCTCACAGCTAACTCATTAGTTGTAATGCTTGCAAGGCTTAGTGATGTGCATTACCGAGAGGGCCCAGAGATACCTCTCCGACAATCGGAGTGACAAATCTAATCTCGAAATCGCCAACCCAACATCTGCCTTTGGAGACACCTGTAGTACTCCTTTATAATCACCCGATTACGTTGTGACGTTTGGTAGTACCAAAGTGTTCCTCCGTAAGCAGGAGTTGCATAATCTCATAGTTATAGGAACATGTATAAGTCATGGATAAAAGCAATAGCAACATACTAAGCGATCGGGTGCTAAGCTAATGGAATGGGTCATGTCAATCAGATCATTCAACTAATGATGTGACCTTGTTAATCAAATGACAACTCCTTTGTCTATGGTTAGGAAACTTAACCATCTTTGATTAACAAGCTAGTCTAATAGAGGCATACTAGTGACACTCTGTTTGTCTATGTATTCACACATGTATTATGTTTCCGGTTAATACAATTCTAGCATGAATAATAAACATTTATCATGAAATAAGGAAATAAATAATAATTTTATTATTGCCTCTAGGGCATATTTCCTTGATCTCCCACTTGCACTAGAGTCAATAATCTAGATTACATAGTAATGATTCTAACACCCATGGAGTCTTGGTGCTGATCATGTTTTGCTCATGGAAGAGGCTTAGTCAGCAGGTCTGCTACATTCAGATCCGTATGTATCTTGCAAATCTCTATGTCTCCCACGGACTAAGTCCGGATGGAATTGAGGCGTCTCTTGATGTGTTTGGTTCTCTTGTGAAATCTGGATTCCTTTGCTAAAGCAATTGCTCGATATTGTCACAAAAGATTTTCATTGGACCCGATGCACTAGGTATGACACCTAGATCGGATATGAACTCCTTCATCCAGACTCCTTCATTAGCTGCTTCGAAGCTGCTATGTATTCCGCTTCACATGTAGATCCCTTCTGACGCTTTGTTTAGAACTGCACCAACTGACAGCTCCTCCGTTTAGTGTAAATACGTATCCGGTTTGCGATTTAGAATCGTCCGGATCAGTGTCAAAGCTTGCATCAACGTAACCGTTTACGATGAGCTCTTTGTCACCTTCATATACGAGAAACATATCCTTAGTCCTTTTCAGGTATTTCAGGATGTTCTTGACCGCTGTCCAGTGATCCACTCCTTGATTACTTTGGTACCTCCCTGCTAAGCTTATAGCAAGGCACACATCAGGTCTGGTACACAGCATTGCATACATGATAGAGCCTATGGCTGAGGCATAGGGAACATCTTTCATTTTCTCTCTATCTTCTGCGGTGGTCGGGCATTGAGTCTTACTCAACTTCACACCTTGTAACACAGGCAAGAACCCTTTCTTTGCTTGATCCATTTGAACTTCTTCAAAATTTTGTCAAGGTATGTGCTTTGTGAAAGTCAATTAAGCGTCTTGATCTATCTCTATAGATTTTGATGCCCAATATGTAAGCAGCTTCACGAGGTCCTTCATCGAAAAACTCTTATTCAAGTATCCCTTTATGCTATCCAGAAATTCTATATCATTTCCGATTAGTAATATGTCATCTACATATAATATCGAAATGCTCTGAGCTCCCACTCACTTTCTTGTAAATACAGAGCTTCTCCAAAAGTCTGTATAAACCCAAATGCTTTGATCACACTATCAAAGCGTTTATTCCAACTCGAGATGCTTGCACCAGTCCATAAATGGATCGCTGAAGCTTGCACATTTTGTTAGCTCCTTTAGGATCGATAAAACCTTCTGGTTGCATCATATACAACTCTTCTTCCAGAAATCCATTCAGGAATGCAGTCTTTACATCCATTTGCCAAATTTCATAATCATAAAATGCGGCAATTGCTAACATGATTCGGACAGACTTAAGCATCGCTACGGGTGAGAAGGTCTCATCGTAGTCAATCCCTTGAACTTGTCGAAAACCCTTTGCGACAAGTCGAGCTTTGTAGACAGTAATATTACCGTCAGCGTCAGTCTTCTTCTTGAAGATCCACTTGTTTTCTATTGCTTGCCGACCCTCGGGCAAGTCAACCAAAGTCCACACTTTGTTTTCATACATGGATCCTATCTCAGATTTCATGGCCTCAAGCCATTTTGCGGAATCTGGGCTCACCATCGCTTCTTCATAGTTCGTAGGTTCATCATGATCTAGTAGCATGACTTCCAGAACAGGATTACCGTACCACTCTGGTGCGGATCTTACTCTGGTTGATCTACGAGGTTCTGTAATAACTTGATCTGAAGTTTCATGATCAACATCATCAACTTCCTCACTATTTGCTGTAGATGTCGCAGAAACCGGTTTCTGTGATAAACTACTTTCAAATAAGGGAGAAGGTACAGTTACCTCATCAAGTTCTACTTTCCTCCCACTCACTTCTTTCGAGAGAAACTCCTTCTCTAGAAAGGATCCATTCTTAGCAACAAATGTCTTGCCTTCGGATCTGTGATAGAAGGTGTACCCAACTGTCTCCTTTGGGTATCCTATGAAGACACATTTCTCCGATTTAGGTTCGAGCTTATCAGGTTGAAGCTTTTTCACATAAGCATCGCGTCCCCAAACTTTAAGAAACGACAACTTTGGTTTCTTGCTAAACCATAGTTCATAAGGTGTCGTCTCAACGGATTTTGACGGTGTTCTATTCAGCGAGAATGCGGCCGTCTCAAGAGCATAACCCCAAAACGATAGCGGTAAATCTGTAAGAGACATCATAGATCGCACCATATCTAGTAAAGTGCGATTCGACGTTCGGACACACCATTGCGCTGTGGTGTTCCGGTGGCGTGAGTTGCGAAACTATTCCGCATTGTTTCAAATGTAGACCAAACTCGTAACTCAAATATTCGCCTCCACGATCAGATCGTAGAAACTTTATTTTCTTATTACGATGATTTTCAACTTCACTCTGAAATTCTTTGAACTTTTCAAATGTTTCAGACTTATGTTTCATTAAGTAGATATACCCATATCTGCTTAAATCATCTGTGAAGGTGAGAAAATAACGATATCCGCCACGAGCCTCAACATTCATCGGACCACATACATCTGTATGTATGATTTCCAACAAATCTGTTGCTCTCTCCATAGTACCGAGAAGCGGGTTTTAGTCATCTTGCCCATGAGGCACGGTTCTTAAGTGCCAAGTGATTCATAATCAAGTGACTCCAAAAGTCCATCAGTATGGAGTTTCTTCATGCGCTTTATACCGATATGACCTAAACGGCGGTGCCACAAATAAGTTGCACTATCATTATCAACTCTGCATTTTTTGGTTTCAACATTATGAATATGTGTATCACTACTATCGAGATTCATTAAAAATAGACCACTCTTCAAGGGTGCATGACCATAAAAGATATTATTCATATAAATAGAACAACCATTATTCTCTGATTTAAATGAATAACCGTCTCGCATCAAACAAGATCCAGATATAATGTTCATGCTCAACGCTGGCACCAAATAACAATTATTTAGGTCTAAAACTAATCCCGAAGGTAGATGTAGAGGTAGCGTGCCGACCGCGATTACATCGACTTTGGAACCATTTCCCACGCGCATCGTCACCTCGTCCTTTGCTAGTGTTCGCTTAATCCGTAGTCCCTGTTTCGAGTTGCAAATATTAGCAACAGAACCAGTATCAAATACCAGGTGCTCTGCGAGCTCTAGTAAGGTACACATCAATAACATGTATATCACATATACCTTTGTTCACCTTGCCATCCTTCTTATCCGCCAAATACTTGGGGCAGTTCCGCTTCCAGTGACCAGTCTGCTTGCAGTAGAAGCACTCAGTTTCAGGTCTAGGTCCAGACTTGGGTTTCTTCTCCTGAGCAGCAACTTGTTTGCTGTTCTTCTTGAAGTTCCCATTCTTCTTCCCTTCGCCTTTCTTCTTGAAACTAGTGGTCTTATTGACCATCAACACTTGATGCTCCTTCTTGATTTCTACCTCCAGCCTTTAGCATTGCGAAGAGCTCGAGCATAGTCTTTACTAACCCTTGCATATTATAGTTCATCACGAAGCCTTTGTAGCTTGGTGGCGGTGATTGAAGAATTCATCAATGACACAATCATCCGGAAGATTAACTCCCAGTTGAGTCAAGTGATTGTAATACCCGGACATTACGAGTATGTGCTCAGCGAGCAGACCCATTCTCTTCCATCTTGCAGCTATAGAACTTATTGGAGAATTCATATCTCTCAATCCGGGCATTCTGTTGAAATATCAACTTCAACTCCTGGAACATCTCGTATGCTCCATGACGTTCAAAACGTCGTTGAAGACCCGGTTCTAAGCCGTAAAGCATGGCACACTGAACTATAGAGTAGTCATCAGCTTTGCTCTGGCAGACGTTCTTAACGTCGTCAGTTGCATCAGCAGCAGGCCTGGCACCTAGCGGTGCATCCAGGACGTAACTCTTCTGTGCAGCAATGAGGATAATCCTTAGGTTACGGACCCAGTCCGTGTAATTGCTACCATCATCTTTCAACTTTGCTTTCTCAAGGAACGCATTAAAATTCAATGGAACAACAGCACGAGCCATCTATCTATAAACAAACATAGACAAGCAAGATACTATCAGGTACTAAGTTCATGATAAATTTAAGTTCAATTAATCATATTACTTAAGAACTCCCACTTAGACAGACATCTCTCTAGTCATCTAAGTGATCACGTGATCCAAATCAACTAAACCATAACCGATCATCACGTGAGATGGAGTAGTTTTCAATGGTGAACATCTTATGTTGATCATATCTACTATATGATTCACGCTCGACCTTTCGGTCTCCGTGTTCGAGGCCATATCTGCATATGCTAGGCTCGTCAAGTATAACCTGAGTATTCTGCGTGTGCAAAACTGGCTTGCACCCGTTGTAGATGGACGAGAGCTTATCACACCCGATCATCACGTGGTGTCTCGGCACGACGAACTTTGGCAACGGTGCATACTCAGGGAGAACACTACTTGATAATTTTAGTGAGAGATCATCTTAAAATGCTACCGTCAATCAAAGCAAAATAAGATGCATAAAGGATAAACATCACATGCAATCAATATAAGTGATATGATATGGCCATCATCATCTTGTGCTTGTGATCTCCATCTCGAAGCACCGTCGTGATCACCATCGTCACCGGCGCGACACCTTGATCTCCATCGTAGCATCGTTGTCGTTTCGCCATCTATTGCTTCTCGACTATCGCTACCGCTTAGTGATAAAGTAAAGCAATTACAGAGCGTTGCATTTCATACAATAAGCGACAACCATATGGCTCCAGCCAGTTGCCGATAACCGGTTACAAAACATGATCATCTCATACAATAAAATATAGCATCACGTCTTGACCATATCACATCACAACATGCCCTGCAAAAACAAGTTAGGCGTCCTCTACTTTGTTGTTGCAAATTTTACGTGGCTGCTACGGGCTTAAGCAAGAACCAATCTCACCTACGCATCAAGACCACAGCGATACTTCGTCAAATAGACTCCGTTTAACCTTCTCAAGGACCGGCGTAGCCACACTCAGTTCAACTAAAGTGAGAGAGCAGACACCCGCCAGCCACCTTTAAGCACAAGTGCTCGTAGCGGTGAAACCAGTCTCGCGTAAGCGTCTGGCGTAATGTCGGTCCGGGCGCTTCATCTCACAATACCGCTGAACCAAAGTATGACATGCTGGTAGGCAGTATGACTTGTATCGCCCACAACTCACTTGTGTTCTACTCGTGCAAAACATCAAACCATAGAACCAGGCTCTGATACCACTGTTGGGGAACGTAGTAATTTCAACAAATTTCCTACGCACACGCAAGATCATGGTGATGCATAGCAACGAGAGGGGAGAGTTTTGTCTACGTACCCTCGTGAGACCAAGCGGAAGCGATCTGGCGTAGAGGAAGTAGTCGACGTTCTCCTCGCGATCCAACCGATCCCAGCGCCGTTACTTGGCGCCTCCGAGTTCTTGACACACGTACAGCTCGGTGGCGCTCCTCGAGCTCCGATCCAGCAAAGCTCCGGGGAGAGAGTTCCACAAGACGACGGCGTGGTGGCGATCTTGATGTTCTACCGGCGCAGGGCTTCGCCTAAGCACCGCCACGATATGACCGAGGTGGAATATGGTGGAGGGGGCACCGCACACAGCTAAGAGCGATCTCAAGGATCAACTTGTGTGTTCTAGGGTGCCCCCTGCCCCGTATATAAAGGAGCAAGGGGAGGGCGGCCGGCCCTAGGAGGCGCGCCAAGGGGGGGAGTCCTCCTCCTAGTGGGAGTAGGACTCCCCTTTCCTAGTCCAACTAGGAAGGAGGAAGGGGGAAGGAAAGAGAGGGAGAGGGAGGGAAGGGGGCGCGCCCCCCCCCTCCTTGTCCTATTCGGACTCCCCATGGGGGGCGCGCCACCTCCTGGTGCGGCCCTCTCTCTCCCCTCTTGGCCCAATAAGGCCCATTACTTCCCGGGGTTCCGGTAACCCCTCCGCACTCCGTTTTCTCCGAAACTTCCGGAACCTTTCGGTGTCGAATATAGCCGTCAATATATCAATCTTTATGTCTCGACCATTTGAGACTCCTCGTCATGTCCGTTATCACATCCGGGACTCGAACTCCTTGGTACATCAAAATACACAAACTCATAATATAACCGTCATCGAAACCTTAAGCGTGCGGACCCTACGGTTCGAGAACAATGTAGACATGACCGAGACCGTCTCGGTCAATAACCAATAGCGGGACCTGGATGCCCATATTGGCTCCTAATATTCTCGAAGATCTTTATCGGTCAGACCGCATAACAACATACGTTGTTCCTTTGTCATCGGTATGTTACTTGCCCGAGATTCGATCGTCGGTATCCAATACCTAGTTCAATCTCGTTCTTGGCAAGTCTCTTTACTCGTTCCGTAATACATCATCTCACAGCTAACTCATTAGTTGTAATGCTTGCAAGGCTTAGTGATGTGCATTACCGAGAGGGCCCAGAGATACCTCTCCGACAATCGGAGTGACAAATCCTAATCTCGAAATCGCCAACCCAACATCTGCCTTTGGAGACACCTGTAGTACTCCTTTATAATCACCCGATTCGTTGTGGACGTTTGGTAGTACCAAAGTGTTCCTCCGTAAGCGGAGTTGCATAATCTCATAGTTATAGGAACATGTATAAGTCATGGATAAAAGCAATAGCAACATACTAAGCGATCGGGTGCTAAGCTAATGGAATGGGTCATGTCAATCAGATCATTCAACTAATGATGTGACCTTGTTAATCAAATGACAACTCCTTTGTCTATGGTTAGGAAACTTAACCATCTTTGATTAACAAGCTAGTCTAGTAGAGGCATACTAGCGACACTCTGTTTGTCTATGTATTCACACATGTATTATGTTTCCGGTTAATACAATTCTAGCATGAATAATAAACATTTATCATGAAATAAGGAAATAAATAATAACTTTATTATTGCCTCTAGGGCATATTTCCTTCATGCTGTAGTCTCATGGTGCACTACAGGACCAGGCATTGTGGCTCGGTTTTGGGATAGCGGATGTGCTGGGCTGGGTTGAGGCGAGCGCGTCCCTTTTTATAGAAAAAGGAGACGGAGTCTTCCTTCGCACGCTTGCGAATGAGACGCCTTTGGTGCTGGTCACTGGTGGATGATAGACGGGCTAGTTGATAGGTTGGGCACCGACTGCAGAAAGCGTCGGGTCACTGTGTGACTATCTTGTGCGAGAAGCTTGGCTGAGGTCTTGGTTATGGCTCGGTGGGTTATTAGCCTAAGTTTATTGACCTGGCTAAGATAGGATTAGCCAATGGTCAGCCTGGCTCTGGTACCAAGTCTGTGGCGACCGATTCTCTGGGTACTAATTCCCAGAAAATGGCCCTTGTGCTCATCAGCCCCAGGATAACTGTTAGCTGATGAGGCACCAACTTGATACAGAAATTCCAAGCAAATACAAAATATGTAGTACAAGACCATTCTGGACTGTGAGTACAACAAATGGTTTCTAGTGGTTGATGGCGGAAGCGGGCTGAAAATCATCAGTGTCTAAGGGACTCCATTTCCCACGGGAACAGCTGACCAGGTTAACTCCTATCTTCGCGAGGCTGCTAACGCCGTTGCTTAGGTTCTGGGACTGTCACCGCAACGCTCCTCTCCAAGCAAGGAAATCTGGCCAAGACAATAGGCAGGGACAAGCCAGTGAGTACTTTGAATGTACTCGCAAACATTATGAACACAGGGATAATATAATAATGATGTGTTGAAAATTATTTATGCTCATGACGTCAGTCACGAAAGGTAAATAAATCTCTGATGCATGTAAGCAGGTTATTTATGGAAATGTAATATCATAATAATAATAATAATAAAAGGCACCGATCGGGCGTCTGAAGTAACGCCACATAAAGGGCTTTAAAAAAGAAATGCCACCATCGGTCGTCTGAGCGACACCACATACAGGGCTATAAAAGAAATGCCACAGTCGGGCGTCTGAGCGACACCACATAAAGGGCTTTAAAAGAAATGCCACAATCGGGCGTCTGAGCGACACCACATAAAGGGCTTTTAAAAAAAATGCCACAGTCGGGCGTCTGAGCGACACCACATAAAGGGCTTTAAAAAAAACAATCATAGTGAATATCCAGGAGGTAGAACCATCCCTGGGATATTTGACAATACCAATAATATCACGGGTTAGTCCACCACAAAATAATAATCATCATTACCACATGTCGCAAGTCGTAATATCAGTTTTGATTTAACAGTTTCACCTCCGAAGACCGACACTAAGTCTGACACTTGACCCATCCCAAACTGTAATCCTTAACCATGGACACGGCTATTCGAATAGGTTTAATCTCTGCAGAGGGTGTACTCTTTACCCACAGTGGCGGATTCCTTTAGTCCATCGGGACTAATTCCGTCTCTGGTCTTTTGTTGAAAACACACCTAACTTGCACACACCAGCTTAACTCACATGTGTCGGAATCACCCACAGCACTGTTAAGCAAAACTCTAAGTGGGGAGGCCACAACCTCGACGTAACATGGGATCACAAAATTTATACCGCGCGCAAACAGGGGAGCTACCCCCTTTCGGCTACAACCGAAACATCCATGCTCCCGGACCCGGTGGTATGACTACCGGATGCCTCCAGTATCTTCCACCACGGCCTCTCTGTACGGTGTGTGCTAGGAAAGGGATGACAACTTACTGAACCGTACATTAGTTGATGTAGGGACGAGTGGTAGTACGAAGCAAGTATGGGGGTTACTGGCACAAGACTCGATCTACGGTTGACTCAGGAGGTTGAAATATTTCCTGCATGATTAGCATAACAATGCATATATCTCAAACAACAGATGGAAACATCACGCGTTATCCCCTCATGTCATACCGGACACGACCGTCTCGACGGAGGACTAGGGGCAAGCCCGTGTCTACCCAAGGCAGAGGCCTTCCCTTCTTTCCTTCCGGTATGCTTGGAAGACGTGTGACGGTGATTTCCATCACAAATCATGTCAACTTCATTAGCATAAACTCATTAATATGCACCCATGAATAGGATCTCATCCTCACATAAAATGACGCATGTATGTGTCGGGGTGGTGTTGCCACCGTGCTATGCAACACACACAAAAAAATTCACCAGGGTTCAGAATGCTTGCCTTCAGGTCATGGGAAGGAAGGGTGCATCCAAATCATCATGAAATCTTCAAAAACCCTATTTAAAATAATATATTTGAATTAACACACAAAATAAAAACAGCACAGAAAGTTGGTTTGAAATATTTTCAAATAAATCTTAAAATAAACTAGACAATATTTGAGAGAGGTAGCAAAAAGAATCAATTCATTTGGAGTTGTATTTAAAAAGTTATCGGCAGTCAAAGTTCTGGTCAAATCTGATTTTAAAAATAAAACAGAAAAATAGAAAAACGTTTCGAAATATACGTACACGTCGAAGGCGTATTTTTGAAAATGCGCTTCCACTTAACCCACGTGGACTGGGACGGGGGTCACTGACAGTGGGTCCAGGGGCCCCACTGGTCAGGTCTGACCAGTCTCCTTCCCTCTCCTTCCTCTGGCCGAACGGAGGCGGAGACTCCGGCGATCTTCGCCGGCGTTAGGCGGCTCCTCGAGGGCATCCGAGTGCAGGGATGGATCCGCCACTCCTAGGCGGTCCTTCCGGTGGTTGTAGGGTAGCCGGGGTTGGAGCGAGTCGCCGGCGGCGAGCTCTGCGGCGGAGGGGGCGTTCGGGTGGATAGTGAGTTTGGGGCTGCGGTGGTCTCCGGCCAACATTGAGCGAGGGGTTTTGCTCGCGAGAGGAAGGGGGAGTTCTTGGTGGAGAGAGTGGAGAGAGAAAGAGGCACTAGTGGCGATGGAACCGGCCAGGGCTTGGCGGCGACCGAACCGGCCGGACTTGGGGAAGAAGGCCTTCCCTTGCCTGACTGCTGGCCAAGGCAACACTAGGAGGGTCATATGAGGTTGCTCGAGGACTCGGTGGAGCTCCGGGGCCCTTATATACGCGGTGGAGGTCGGTTCTGGGGCGGCCGGCGATAAGGACAACGGCGAACCGCCTCCCTGTAGCTTGGGCGACGTGGTGGCGACGAGCGCTAGCCGACGAGGTTGCGGATGAGCTCGCATTGATCCAGGGGGCAGGTGGCAAGCCGTGGTGGCTTTGGCGGCGCCGACCACGGTCGGGCCTGCTAGCGGCCGGTAGCTAGCCGCCACGGCCATCCTGGCGGTGGCGCTGTGGGGTGCCCGGTTGGTCGGGGAGGTGTGGTAGTGCAAGGGGACACGACGTGCAGGCTAGGGCCGGGTTTTGAGTGCGGGGTGTGACGCGGCAGCTCGGGTGCCTGCGGGTGCCAAACGCACGCTCTGGGCACGCCCAGAGCACGCCCGGGGTGTGTTCGACGAAATGCCAGGGCAGCCTAGCGTGTTCCAAACCACAAGGGAGTTAGCAGAAAGGGGTTATGGGCTAGGGCAAAACCTTAGGACATGCTAGGTAGGTCAGTAGCTCAAGCTCACAATGTAAACTTGAAATCATGCCAAAACTGGTCATGCACACAGGGTGTTTGACAAAATGCCAAATGCACCTAGGTAGCTCTTGGAGTGGCCAAATTCTCCAGATCAGTGTCTCCATGGATAAAAGAGAAGGTGGTGAAGTCAGCTTGCAAAAAGAAGAAACTTGCTAGTGCAAGTTTTGCAAAACTTCAGTTCTGGGCAGGGAGTGAGGGGCATCATTACATGGACCAAAAGTGTTCCAAAATAGAGTATGCTCCTGGACTTAGGGGTTTTGCAAGGTTGACTACAAGCATGAGGAAACACAAGGTCATTAGGGTAAGAAATAACAGGGTTGTAGTAGAAAACACAAGTCTGGTCCAGAATGAAAAAGAGGCTGTTGCACTAAAATTTTCTAAAGAGCATCACTATGTTTTTGCACAAAGTTTAGTGGCATGTTACCACTGACATCCGATAATTCTGGTGGAGGCTCTAGGGAAATATTTAAATGGGTTGTAGTGCAAAAATGCCCACTGGACCAGAGAAGCAAAACAGGTGAAAAACCCAAAATAAGCAGTGAAATAATTTTGTTAATGCAAAAAAGTGATTTAGAGACATCATATGACATCTCCAAATTTTGGTTGAAAATTTAAGTGATTCTATCAAATGGTTGTAGTACAAACAGGGCTCCAAAAATCTAAACAGTCCATTTTAATAAATAAAGTTCAGGATGAAATGATCTAATAAATAAATCCACTGGTTAATAAAATGTTGTGAAGAGTTGGCATAAAAGTCCAATATATTTTGGAAAGCTCCACTTGGGAAAAAGATTAAACTCCTTAACAATAAGAGAAAAGTTCTGAAAATCCACATAATTAAAAATTTAAAACTCCTGGCAAAAATTTTAATACCAAATGGTTGGCTAGAAAAATTTGGGGTGTTACAAGAGGCTTGCGGCAACGTAACTCCCGATCTATCTTCTCCCTGGATGTTTTTAGGGTACGTGGTACTATATAGGTGAAAGAAATCGGTCGGGGGGGTGCTCGAGGGGTCCACAAGACAGGGGGCCACGCCCTGTAGGGGGGGCTATCTCCTGGGCCCCTCGAGGATCTTCTGACTTGATCTCCAAGCCTCCAGGATGATAATCTTCCAAAAAATCACGATGCCGAAGGTTGCATTCCGTTTGGACTCCGTTTGATATTCCTTTTCTTCGAAATACTGAAACAGGCAATAAAACAACAATATGGGCTGGGCCTCCGGTTAATAGGTTAGTCCCAAAAGTAATATAAAAGTGTATAATAAAGCCCATAATCATTCAAAACAGGTAATATAATAGCATGGAACAATCAAAAATTATAGATACGTTGGAGACGTATCAAGCATCACCAAGCTTAATTCCTGCTCGTCCTCGAGTAGGTAAATGATAAAAACATAATTTTTGATGTGGAATGCCACCTAGCATGATTCTCAAAGTAATTTTCTTTATTGTGGCATGAATGTTCAGATCCAAATGATTCAAAATAAAAGTTCATATTGATAAAAGAAACAGTAACACTTCAAGCATTCTAATCAAAGTAATCATGTCTTCTCAAAATAACATGGCAGAAGAAAGTTCATCCCTACAAAATCATATAGTTAGGGTATGCTTCATTTTCGTCACACAAAGATGTTCCCAACTTCTATACCCCCGATGACAAGCCAAGCAATTGTTTCGTACTTCAATAATCTCAAACTTTTTCAACCTTCACGCAATACATGAGCGTGAACCATGGATATAGCACTATGGGTGGAATAGAATATGATGATGGGGATTGTGTGGAGAAGACAAAAAAGGAGAAAGTATCACATTGACGAGGATAATTAACGGGCTATGGAGATGCCCATCAATTGATGTCAACATGAGGAGTAGGGATTGCCATGCAACGGATGCACTAGAGCTATAAATGAATGCTCAACAAAATAAAACTAGTGGGTGTGCATCCAACTTGCTTGCTCACGAAGACCTAGGGCATTTGAGGAAGCCCATTATAGGAATATACAAGCCAAGTTCTATAATTAAAAATTCCCACTATTATGAAAAAGACAACTTATGATACTCACTATATGAAAAACATGGTGCTACTTTGAAGCACAATATATGAGACTCACTACATGAAGACCAAGGTGCTACTTTGAAGCACAAGTGTGGAAAAAGAGATAGTAACATTGCCCTTTTTGTTTTTTTATTTTTCTTTCTTTCTTTTCTTTTTTATTTTTTTATTTTTTTTGGGGCCTTTCTTTTTTTCTTTTGGCCTTTCTTCTTTTTTTTCTTTTTTTTCTTTGGGCAATGCTCTAATAATGATGATCATCACACTTCTATTACAACATATGAATTACAACTCGAAACTAGAGCAAGATATGACTCTATATGAATGCCTCCGGCGGTGTACGGGGATGGTGCAATGAATCAAGAGTGACATGTATGAAAAATAATGCATGGTGGCTTTGCCACAAATACGATGTCAACTACATGATCATGCAATGGCAATATGACAAAAGTAATGTATGTCATAATGATGATAAACAGAACGTTGGAAAGTTGCATGGCAATATATCTCGGAATGGCTATGGAAATGCCATAAATAGGTAGGTATGGTGGCTGTTTTGAGGAAGATATAATGAGGCTTATGTGTGATAGAGCGTATCATATCACGGTGTTTGGATGCACTGGCGAAGTTTGCACCAACTCTCAAGGTGAGAAAGGGCAATGCACGGTATCGACGAGGCTAGCAATGGCGCAAAGGCAAAAGTGCGTACAATCCATGGACTCAACATTAGTCAAAAGAACTCATATACTTATTGCAAAAATTTAGAAGTCATAAAAAATCAAGCACTACGCGCATGCTCCTAGGGGGATAGATTCGTAGGAAAAGACCATCGCTCGTCCCCGACTGCCACTCATAAGGATGCACAAGCCAGGTACACGTCATATTTCAAAATTTATTACACAACTTTAACCATACGTACATGCTACGGGACTTGCTAACTTCAACACAAGCATTCTTTAAATTCATAATCACCTAACTAGCATGACTTTAATATCACTACCTCCATATCTCAAAACAATTATCAAGTATCAAATTGATCATAGAATCCAGTTCACCTCCTATGAAAGTTTTCGTTCAAATTACCATGCTGTTTAAGACTCTCAGAATAATATAAGTGAAGCATGAGAGTTCATAAATTTCTACAAAATAAAACCACCGCCTTGCTCTAAAAGATATAAGTGAAGCACTAGAGCAAACGACGAACTACTCCAACAAGATATAAGTGAAGATCAATGAGTAGTTAAATAATTGTGCAACTATGTGAAGACTCTCTAACATTAAGGAATTTCAGATCTTGGTATTGTATTCAAACAGCAAGCAAAACAAAATAAAATGACAATGCAAGGATAGCACAACTCATGTGAAGAAGCAAAAACTTAGGCCCAACCGATACTAACCGATAGTTGTTGAAGATGAAAGGTGGGATGCCTACCGGGGCATCCCCAAGCTTAGATGCTTGAGACTTCTTGAAATATTATCTTGGGGTGCCTTGGGCATCCCCAAGCTTGAACTTTTGTGTCTCCCTAATTCCTCCCATATCATGGTTTCTCTTTTTATCAAAAGCTTCATACACACCAAACTCAACAAGAACTCGTGAGATAGGTTAGTATAAACCAATGCAAAACCTTATCAATTTCTACTGTAACAAATCACTAAGATTATTATTCAACATTGCATACTAAATGCCTCTGCATATTTAATACTCCTATCCTTAAATAGAATCATCAAACAAGCAAACATATGCAAACAATGCAACCATAACAGCAATCTGTCAAAACAGTTTAGACTGTAAAGAATGCAAGAGTATCAATACTTCCCTAACTCCAACAATTATGAACTAAAATTACCACTGTAATAAATTTATCAGAGCTCAATATGCAAAAATATTCAACATTATACCACTCTCTGACTTTTCTAGGGAATTTTTGCAACAGCGGTAAACTTTCTGTTTTCAAACAGCAACATGTATACTAGCAAAATAAGCATGGCAAAGGCTATCCTTGACATTTTTATTGGAACTAAAGATGCAAAACATTATTATAAATAACATAAATAAAATACTAACAAGAGAAAATTACGCTCCAAGTAAAACACATATCATGTGGCGAATAAAAATATAGCTCCAAGTAAAGTTACCGATGAACGAAGACGAAAGAGGGGATGCCATCCGGGGCATCCCCAAGCTTAGGATCTTGGTTGTCCTTGAATATTACCTTGGGGTGCCTTGGGCATCCCCAAGCTTAGGCTCTTGCCACTCCTTATTCCATAGTCCATCGAATCTTTACCCAAAACTTGAAAACTTCACAACACAAAACTTACCAGAAAACTCGTGAGCTCCGTTAGTGAAAGAAAACAAAACACCACTTCAAGGTACTGTAATGAAATCATTATTTATTTATATTGGTGTTAAACCTACTGCATTCCAACTTCTCTATGGTTTATAAACTATTTTACTAGCCATAGAGTCATCAAAATAAGCAAACAACACACGAAAAACAGAATCTTTCAAAAACAGAACAGTCTGTAGTAATCTGTAACTAACGCAAACTTATGGAACTCCAAAAATTCTAAAATAAATTGGTGGACCTGAGAAATTTGTCTAGTAATCATCTGCGAAAAGTATCAACTAAATAGCACTCTCCAGTAAAAAGTTGAAGCTAATCTCGTGAGCGCTAAAGTTTCTGTTTTTTACAGCATGATGATAAAGACTTCACCCAAGTCTTCCCAAAGGTTCTACTTGGCACAAACACTAATTAAAACATAAAACCACATATAAACAGAAGCTAGATGGATTATTTATTCCTAAACAGAACCAAAAAGCAAGAAACTAAAATAAAATTGGGTTGCCTCCCAACAAGTGTTATCGTTTAACGCCCCTAGCTAGGCATGATGATTTCAATGATGCTCACATAAGACATAAGAGTGGAAACATAAAGCGAGCATCATGAAGAATATGACTAGCACATTTAAGGATAAACCACTTCCTATGCATAGGGATTTTGTGAGCAAACAACTTATGGGAACAATAATCAACAAGCATAGGAAGACAAAACAAGCATAACTTCAAAAATTTAAGCACATAGAGAGGAAACTTGATATTATTGCAATTCCTACAAGCATATGTTCCTCCCTCATAATAATTTTCAGTAGCATCATGAATGAATTCAACAATATAACCAGCACCTAAAGCGTTCTTTTCATGATCTATAAGCATAGAAAATTTACTACTCTCCACATAAGCAAAATTCTTCTCATGAATAGTACTGGGAGCAAACTCAACAAAATAATTATCATGTGAGGCATAATCCAATTGAAAACTAAAATCATGATGACAAGTTTCATGGTTATGATTGTTCTTTATAGTATACATGTCATCACAATAATCATCATAGATAGGAACTTTATTCTCATAATCAATTGGAACCTCTTCCGAAATAGTGGAATCATCACTAAATAAAATTGACACTCTTCCAAATCCACTTTCATATTCATCACAATAAGATTCAACATCCTCCAAAATAGTGGGATCACTACTTCCTAAAGTTGACACTCTTCCAAACCCACTTTCATCAATATAATCATCATAAATAGGAGGCATGCTATCATCATAATAAATTTTCTCATTAAAACTTGGGGGACTAAACATATCATATTCATCAAACATAACTTACCCAAGCATGTGGCTTTGCATATAATTAGCATCATGGATATTCAAGGAATTCATACTAACAACATTGCAATCATGCTCATCATTCAAAGATTTAGCACCAAGCATTTTAAAGCATTCTTCTTCTAGCACTTGAGGACAATTTTCCTTTCCATCATACTCACGAAAGATATTAAAAAGACGAAGAGTATGAGACAAACTCAGTTCCATTTTTTGGTAGTTTTCTTTTATAAACTAAACTAGTGATAAAACAAGAAACAAAAATATTCGATTGCAAGATCTAAAGATCTACGTTCAAGCACTCACCTCCCCGGCAACGGCGCCAAAAAAGAGCTTAGTTGACGGGGTGTGAGTGAGTGCCGCTTACCTAGCCTCCCCGGCAACTGCGCCAGAAAAGAGCTTGATTTCTACTATGCAACCTTCTTCTTGTAGAAGTTCTTGGGCCTGCAAGTGCACAGGTTTGTAGGACAGTAGCAAATTTCCCTCAAGTGGATGACCTAAGGTTTATCAATCCGTAGGAGGCGTAGGATGAAGATGGTCTCTCTTAAACAACCCTGCAACCAAATAACAAAGAGTCTCTTGTGTCCCCAACACACCCAATACAATGGTAAATTGTATAGGTGCACTAGTTCGGCGAAGAGATGGTGATACAAGTGCAATATGGATAGTAGATAAAGGTATTTGTAATCTGAAAATATAAAAACAGCAAGGTAACTAATGATAAAAGTGAGCATAAACGGTATTGCCATGATAGGAAACAAGGCCTAGGGTTCATACTTTCACTAGTGCAAGTTCTCTCAACAATAATAACATAGATAGATCATATAACAATCCCTCAACATGCAACAAAGAGTCACTCCAAAGCCACTAATAGCAGAGAACAAATGTAGAGATTATGGTAGGGTACGAAACCACCTCAAATTCGGATCAATCTATAAAAGAGTTCGTACTAGAATAACACCTTAAGACACAAATCAACCAAAACCCTAATGTCACCTAGATACTCCATTGTCACCTCAAGTATCCGTGGGCATGATTATACGATATGCATCACACAATCTCAGATTCATCCAACCAACACAAAAGTACTTCCAAGAGTGCCCCAAAGTTTCTACCGGAGAGTCAAGAACATGTGCCAACCCCTATGCATAGGTTCATGGGCGGAACCCGCAAGTTGGTCACCAAAACATACATCAAGTGGCATGTGATATCCCATTGTCACCACAGATAAGCACGACAAGACATACATCAAGTGTTCTCAAATCAAAGACTCAATCCGATAAGATAACTTCAAAGGGGAAACTCAATTCATCACAAGAGAGTAGAGGGGGAGAAACATCATAAGATCCAACTATAATAGCAAAGATCGCGATACATCAAGATCGTGCCATAGAGGGAACACGAGAGAGAACACGAGACAGAGAGATCAAACACATAGCTACAGGTACATACCCTCAGCCCTGAGGGTGAACTACTCCGTCCTCGTCATGGAGAGCGCCGGGATGATGAAGATGGCCACCGGTGATGGGTTCCCCCTCCGGCAGGGTGCCGGAACGGGCTCCCGGGTGGTTTTTGGTGGCTACAGAGGGTTGCAGCGGTGGAACTCCCGATCTATCTTCTCCCTGGATGTTTTTAGGGTACATGGGACTATATAGGCGAAAGAAGTCGGTCGGGGGGTGCTCGAGGGGTCCACGAGGCAGTGGGCCGTGCCCTGTAGAGGGGGGGCGCCCCTATCTCCTGGCCTCCTCGAGGATCTTCTGACTTGATATCCAAGCCTCCAGGATGATAATCTTCCAAAAAATCACGATGCCGAAGGTTTCATTCCGTTTGGACTCCGTTTGATATTCCTTTTCTTCGAAATACTGAAACAGGCAATAAAACAGCAATATGGGCTGGGCCTCCGGTTAATAGGTTAGTCCCAAAAGTAGTATAAAAGTGTATAATAAAGCCCATAATCATTCAAAACAGGTAATATAATAGCATGGAACAATCAAAAAATTATAGATACGTTGGAGACGTATCAACAACCCACCATGTACTCCTACATGGCCTCTCACCGCTACCTTTACCAAATCATGTTCACACACTTAGCTCACACACAATAGGACATGTTCATCACCATTCCGATTCATTCCCGATGAATCAGACCTGACTCAACTCTAAGCAGTAGCAGGCATGAAAAACAAGCATGAATGAGTAGGCACATCAGGGCTCAAACAACTCATACTCATGCTAGTGGGTTTCATCTATTTACTGTGGCAATGACGGGTCATGCAGAGGAAAGGGGTTCAACTACCGAGGCATGTAACATTTGAAACATTGTTTTCCTAATGCAGTAAAAGAGAGCAGGAGCGAGAGAGTGGGATTGTATCAGAATGAACAAGGGGGTTTTGCTTGCCTGGCACTTCTGAAGATAGTATGGTTCTTCATCGGTGTCATCGAACTCATCGTCGGAACCACGTCTATCGAGAGGGGACAAACACCGGCAAACAAGGAAGAACACAATCAATGCAATGCATTATATGATGCATGATCATGACATGGCAATATGATGTGGTTTGAGCTAATGCAACTAGCAGCGGGTTAATTGAAGCTGGTTTGAATCTAAGATTGAAATTCAAACTCCATATATGACATTTCAAATGCCATTAATTCAAGTTGTTGTATACAACAGCTTTAATTTGTTCAAACATGCATGATAATGCCATAAAAAGATTCTTTGGATTTTTCAGATTATTTTTCATATATAATTTATTTCATTCTGAGTTACTGTTGATTTTGTATGATATTTAGAAGTTTATAATATCTTATGAAATAAACCATTTAAGATCTACTAGTCATCAACCCGTGCAACTGCACGTGCTAGTAATTGTAATTATGTATTAAACAGTCAAATTAGTAACAAAAGGTGATGCATGATTTTCCATATTGGAGGAAGACATCGTTGCAATAATGGTACTGGAGGAGGTTCTTGTATCCGGCGGCAAGCACTGCGACCGTAGGCAGCAATACTCGTGGCTGAGGGTGTAGTGTTGACTCGTGCAAAACAGAGTAGGACGACGATTAGGAGGAGGAAGAGGAGGTCCGGTAGGCACGAGGACGGTCTAAACCATGAGGTGCATATCGGTCCGTCTATAATTTATTTTTCTTTCCTTTTGACAGCACGTCTAAGTTTTTTTCATTGATGTACACACCATATATTGTTACGTCTCTAATCATGTTCACTTGTTGATCTGAACCATATATTTAATATATAAAGATTTAATTCATGTGTTTTCTGAAAATTAACCCGGAGACTCCGTTGGCAAAAAAAATGAAACTCGTTGGCATTTTTATTTTGTGGGCAATCAGCCTTGATCGTGGATTCTAAGTTCAAAAAAATTAACCCGGTCGCTGTTTCTTTTTCCTTTTTATCGTTGGATTTGTTTAGACGTTTTATCGTTGGATATTTCAACGGAGGTTTCCATCTAAATTTATGGGAATGGGCAGAGACTTGCCTTGTGTGTTTTTTGAAGTGATGATCTCCTTGTTTTTTTTTTTGACATGGATACTGGACGTGTCACGTGCGGTTTTTATAGGACTGGAACGTCAAGTTTTTTTTTGGCGTTATGTGTCATTATGTTTCAACAACACGTCTACGGATTTTTATTCATATACACACATCGTACATGACTATGACTCTAACCACATCACATGTTGATCTGAACCATGAATTTATAACAAGTACAGAACTAGATTTTTTTTTGAAAAAACTAATGTGAAGTCTCCACCAATACTCTTATATCACGGGTAATCGGCCCAATCGTGGTTTCCTTTTCCGTTTTATAATTTATTTTGACATTATATCATTAGAGATTTAACGGAGGCTTTCATTTTTCTTTGACAATCATGGAGCCTTTCCTTCTTAACACATCGTACATGACTATGACTCTAACCACATCACATGTTGATCTGAACTGTGAATTTATAACATTTACAGAATTAGATTTTTTTTAAAAAAAACTAATGTGAAGTCTCCATCAATACTCTTATATCACGGCCAATCGGCCCAATTGTGGTTTCCTTTTCCGTTTTATCATTTATTTTGACATTATATCATTAGAGATTTAACGGAGGCTCTCCTTTTTCTTTGACAATCATGGAGCCTTTCCTTCTTAATTTATCGCAATGGGTGGATGCTTTCCTTCTATATTTTATTTTCACGTCAGGATTTCCTTTTTTTTAAGTGAGCCTTTCCATGTTTGGTTTCCCTTCTTAATTTGTGGAACCGGGTGGATGTTTTCCTTCAATATTTTTTTTCCACGTCAGGGTTTCATTTGTTTTTTTTCGTGAGCCTTTTCATGTTTGTTTTCCCTAATATTGGACGTGTCACATGCATATTTTATAGGATTGATTGAATCATCCGCGTTACGTAAGTTTTCTTTTTATCCTAAACGTAAATTTTATAATCTAATGGTTTAATTAATTTTGATGATGTGGATTAATAAGATATCTTGAAAGGTGCCTCCAATTAGTAAATATAAGATTTAAATTCCAGAAGAATTACTGCGTCAGCATGACGTCACTGTGACATCAGCAGTCAACGGAGACGGTCCAGGTCAAACCTGACCTGTGGGTCTCGTCTGTCAGTGACTAACCTAACTAATATAATCTAGTTAGCGTTAAACTAACACTAATCTAATTTCGTAGTGGCCTTGGGCCCACACGTCAGTGACCCAGGGTGTCAAACTGGGGTCAAACCCGGGTCAAACTCGTCGGAGTTGACCCAGGGCTCGTCGCCGGCAAGGCCAGGGACGGCGGAGAAATGCGGGTTTCCTCCTCCGGCGACCAAATGGACGACGGAGGGCATCTACGAGCAGCTGGGAACAAGCCGTGTCGATTGTGGTGGAGGTGGAGCTCGGGGTCACCGGAAACGACGCCGGCGACGACCTTGGCAGACGCCGGAGCTCGAGCGAGCTCGGGCTCATCACTAGGGGGCACGGCGAAGTGTGAGGAGTCGAGCTGGCTGGCACGGGCCAGCACAGTGCTGGGCCGCCAGGTGGGCTGGGTGGTGGGTTGCGGCCAGGTAAGTCCTTTCCCTTTTATTTTCTGTCTTGTTTTATTTTTGCAAGTTTGTGGCATTTCTAAAAATGCTTAGGCACTTTCAGAAATCACCAAACTGCTCATGCCCACTGTATGGAATATCCAACATGAAACATTTCAGTTTGGGATTATTTGGACATTTAAAATATTTAGTAGCATTTAAATGTCCAAATGCAAATAGCATATGATTTAATGCAGTGACCTTAGGTGTCCTAGAAAAATGTGAACCAATTTTGGCAGAGGTTCTGGACCAAGACAAAAATGATGGACATTTTAGAAGGGCATTTCAGGTTCATTGAAATTGATTTTAGTAAACCCTAGTTGTTTTACGGGGGTGCTGGTGGTTCTGTCATCCCCGTTTCATGTTTCTGGAAAGGTAAACATGATGCAACACAAGATGCTAGCACTAAGCATTGTCAGAAATAGGGATGTGACAGGATGCCACCGCCGCTGCCGCCCAGCCGAAGCAGAGGAAGCAGAAGGCGCCGCCGTCCAAGCCCCCGGGCATGTCTAACGCCGACTGGAGGGCGGAAGTTCAGCGCTGGGAGACTTTCACCATCGACTGCCGGAACAGGGCGAGCGCCAAGAAGGCCCGGGACAGGGCGGCGCTCGCGGAGCAAGCGGAGCGCTCAACCGAACAAACCAAGGAGGCTCGCGCGGGGATGATGAATCCGCCCGGCGGCCACGGCCCGTATGCGTCCTGGAGCCAGCAAAGCGTCGGATCTCCGGCCGGCTTCTCGTTATCGCCACAGCCCTGGGGCTGCACGCCGTTGCCAGGCTACGCTAATGGCGACGCGCATGGTGGGTTCAACCCCAACATCACCTTCCCCCATGGTCACCCGGCTCAGCGCACGCCCTTGCCCGCCTTCGCCGGCGTGCAGTACCCTCCGTACACCTACTTGCCACCGGCCTACGAAGCCTCCCCGATGCCACCTCTTCGCCGTGGTGCGTTGCTCTTCTCACAAGCCTCCTCGTCGCATCTCGGTGACACCGACGCGACGGAGGCCGACATGGACGACATCATTTTGACCGGCTCGGCCGCCGCCGCCTCCCCCGGGTTCACTGCCCAAGACGACACAATGGACCTCAATGGCGACATGGAATGCGAGGTCAACTACGGTGAGAAGGAGGCTGAGGAGTAGGCGCCTGCTCTGACGAGGAAAGGGAAGAAGAAGAAGAAGCGGGCTACCAGGACCGGCGAGCCGCGCATCAAGTGGGCGTCCAAGGAGGACGAGTGCCTCGCCAAAGCGTGGAAACTCGTCTGCCTCGACCCGATCGCTGGCACGAACCTGAGCGTCGACACGTATTGGGAGCGCATCAAGGCCGAGTTGGACGAGCGCAAGCTCGTCGACCCCTACTTCAAAGGCGTCTACATGCAGGTCGAAGGCAATGGCGAACCATTGGGGGCTCATCCAAATGCCATGCATAAAATGGCATGGGATCGTCGAGGAGATCGCGGCTCGCCCGAAGAGCAGCGACAGCATCGAGGATCGGGTATGGCACGCCGGTCTCTCCCTTTTCTTTTTTCCGTGTGCGCGCCCGCCGACTATTGTTCCTCGGCACAGCTGGTGCGGATGTTCGCCATGTTTCTCTAGGACAACAGCGACCAAGATTTCAAGTACATCCACGTCTTCAAGCGGATAGAGAAGTGCGAGAAGTGGACGGATGTCCGACGCACCCTCGTCAAGGCCAAGGAGACGTACAAGCCGGACACGACGAAGCCGGCCGTGGCCGACGGGCGCCCGGACGGAAACAAAGTGGCCAAGAATGGGAAACACGCCGAGTCGGCTACCGCACGTGTGCAAAACTCCATCGAGCATTGCCTCACCGATGCCCAGACCCGGGTCGCCCAGTGGGAGACGAACAACGAGGTGGTCGGCATTGATGATGAACAACGCCGTCAAGCTCGACCTGCTCTGGACCAACGTCGCCGCGAAGAAGAGGAACACCGACATGGCTTTCCTGATGGGCAAGGCGGACATTCTCCAGAGCGACGACGAGCAGCTCAAGGCGTGGTACCAGGCGGAGCGCGGCCTCATGCTGAACCAAATGCTGTGGACAGTGCCACCAACTCCCACACCGACGCCAACGCCGCCGCCAAGCCCGAGCGATGATGACTCCACGATGTCCAGCAGCACAGAAGCCGCACCGACGCTGCCCAGCCCGCGCACGACGACTCCTCCGACAGGAGGCCGACACCGCCGTTTGATGCATTGCCTAGGCTTCCTTTCTTTTTGCACACCAAACTTTTCATTTGATCGCCGAACTGTGGCGCTGATCGCCGGACTTGTGGCGTTTTGTAGGAGCGGAAATGGACCAAGTTTGAATTTGCTACGTCGGGGCGGCACCTGGGGGCGTGGCTGGGACCTAGATCGCCCCCAGGGCCTAAAAATCGCCGGGTTAGTGCCCGAAAGAGCGCCGCCTATGCGCTGGGGGCCGAACGAGTGGAGATCCTCTAATGTCGAATAGGTTGCGGGAACTACCCTAGCTGAAGCAGAGCCCGCGCTGAAGAAAGAGGGGTTGACCGGGACTGAAACAGAGGAGTATTGGGAGATTGGATGGTAGCCAGGGAGGAGGGGCGGGAGTGAGCCGTGGAGGGGCGTGTAAAAAGTAGGTTTTGGGGGAACTGGCACAACCCTCAAAGGGGTGGCCTATCACATATATATAATGATGACATACAAGTCCAATACCAATAAGGTATGGTTTACACAGTAGGGCTACATACGAAGTCTAACACCCTCCCTCAATCTCAACTCACTCCTGAACTATCTAGGATGTCAATATTGCGCCTACAGACCTCAAACATGGGAGAAGGTAGAGGCTTGGTGAATATGTACGCAAGTTGATCTTTTGAAGAGATAAACCTGACTTGTAGTAGCTTCTGTGCAACACGTTCCCTCACAAAATGATAGTCAATCTCAATGTGTTTAGTGCGTGCTGTTGGGGAACGTAGTAATTTCAAAAATATCCTACGCACATGCAAGATCATGGTGATGCATAGCAACGAGAAGGGAGAGTGTGTCCACGTACCCTCGTAGACCGAAAGCGGAAGCGTTAGCACAACGCGGTTGATGTAGTCGTACGTCTTCACGATCCGACCAATCAAGTACCGAACGCACGGCACCTCCGAGTTCAGCACACGTTCAGCCCGATGACGTCCCTCGAACTCCGATCCAGCCGAGTGTTGAGGGAGAGTTTCGTCAGCATGACGGCATGGTGACGATGATGATGTTCTACCGACGCAGGGCTTCGCCTAAGCACCGCTACAATATTATCGAGGTGGACTATGGTGGAGGGGGGCACCGCACACGGCTAAAAGATCAAACAATCAATTGTTGTGTCTATGGGGTGCCCCCTGCCCCGTATATAAACGAGCAAGGGAGGAGGAGGTCGGCCCTAGGAGGGGCGCGCCAAGGGAGTAGGATTCCTACTCCTAGTTGGAGTAGGTTTCCTCCTTTCCTAGTCCAACTAGGAGAAGGGGGGAAAGGGGGGAAGATGAGAAGGAAGGGAGAGGGGGGCCACCCCCCAAACCCTTTGTCCAATTCGGACTGGGCTTGGGAGGGGCGCGCGCCACCTCCTGGCTGCTGCCTCTCCTTCCCACTAAGGCCCATTAAGGTCCAATACTTCTTTCCCGTATTCCCGTAACTCCCCGGTACTTCGAAAAATACCCGAATCACTCGGAACCTTTCCGATTTACGAATATAGTCATCCAATATATCGATCTTTACGTCTCGACCATTTCGAGACTCCTCGTCATGTCCCCGATCCCATCCAGGACTCCGAACTACCTTCGGTACATCAAAACTCATAAACTCATAATATAACCGTCATCGAAACTTTAAGCATGCGGACCCTACGGGTTCGAGAGCAATGTAGACATGACCGAGAAACGTCTCCGGTCAATAACCAATAGCGGAACCTGGATGCTCATATTGGCTCCCACATATTCTACGTAGATCTTTATCGGTCAAACCGCATAACAACATACGTTGTTCCCTTTGTCATCGGTATGTTACTTGGCCGAGATTCGATCGTCGGTATCTCAATACCTAGCTCAATCCCGTTACCGGCAAGTCTCTTTACTTGTTCCGTAATACATCAACCCGTAACTAACTCATTAGTTACAATACTTGCAAGGCTTATAGTGATGTGCATTACCAAGTGGGCCCAGAGATACCTCTCCGATAATCGGAGTGACAAATCCTAATCTCGAAATACGCCAACCCAACAAGTATCTTCAGAGACACTTGTAGATCACCTTTATAATCACCCAGTTACGTTGTGACGTTTGGTAGCACACAAAGTGTTCCTCCGGCAAACGGGAGTTGCATAATCTCATAGTCATAGGAACATGTATAAGTCATGAAGAAAGCAATAGCAACATACTAGTCGATCGAGTGCTAAGCTAACGGAATGGGTCAAGTAAATCACATCATTCTCCTAATGATGTGATCCCCTTAATCAAATGGCAACTCATGTCTATGGTTAGGAAACATAACCATCTTCTATTAACGAGCTAGTCAAGTAGAGGCATACTAGTGACACTCTGTTTGTCTATGTATTCACACATGTATTATGTTTCCGGTTAATACAATTCTAGCATGAATAATAAACATTTATCATGATATAAGGAAATAAATAATAACTTTATTATTGCCTCTAGGGCATATTTCCTTCAGTCTCCCACTTGCACTAGAGTCAATAATCTAGTTCACATCATCATGTGATTTAACATCAATAGTTCACATGTTTATGTGGTTAACACCCATAGTTCACATCGACATGTGACCAACACCCAAAGGGTTTACTAGAGTCAGTAATCTAGTTCACATCGCTATGTGATTAACACCCAAAGAGTACTGAGGTGTGATTGTGAGATAATTTTAGTCAACGGGTCTGTCACATTCAGATCCGTAAGTATTTTACAAATTTCTATGTCTACAATGCTCTGGACGGAGCAACTCTAGCTAATTGCTCCCACTTTCAATATGTATCTAGACCGAGACTTAGAGTCATCTAGATTAGTGTCAAAACTTGCATCGACGTGACCCTTTACAACGAACCTTTTGTCACTTCTATAATCGAGAAACATATCCTTATTCCACTAAGGATAATTTTGACCGTTGTCCAGTGATCTACTCCTAGATCACTATTGTACTCCCTTGCCAAACTCAGTGGTAGGGTATGCAATAGATCTAGTACACAGCATGGCATACTTTATAGAACCTATGGCTGAGGTATAGGGAATGACTTTCATTCTCTTTCTATCTTCTGCCGTGGTTGGGCTTTGAGTCTTACTCAATTTCACACCTTGTAACACAGGCAAGAACTCTTTGTTTGACTGTTCCATTTCTAACTACTTCAAGATCTTGTGAAGGTATGTACTCATTGAAAAAACTTATCAAGCGTCTTGATCTATCTCTATAGATCTTGATGCTCAATATGTAAGCAGCTTCACCGAGGTCTTTCTTTGAAAAACTCTTATTCAAGTATCCCTTTATGCTATCCAGAAATTCTATATCATTTCCAATCAGTAATATGTCATCCACACATAATATCAGAAATGCTACAGAGCTCCCACTCACTTTCTTGTAAACACAGGCTTCTCCAAAAGTCTGTACAAAACCAAATGCTTTGATCACACTATCAAAGCGTTTATTCCAACTCCGAGAGGCTTGCACCAATCCATAAATGGATCGCTGGAGCTTGCACACGTTGTTAGCACCTTTAGGATTGACAAAACCTTCTGGTTGCATCATATACAATTCTTCTTTAATAAATCCATTTAAGGAATGCAGTTTTGTTTATCCATTTTCCAGATTTCAATAACTGCAGCAATTGCAAACATGATTCGGACAGACTTAAGCATAGATACAAGTGAGAAACTCTCATCGTAGTCAACACCTTGAACTTATCGAAAACCTTTTTGCGACAATTCAAGCTTTGTAGATAGTAACACTACTATCAGCGTCCGTCTTCCTCTTGAAGATCCATTTAATCTCTATGGCTCGCCGATCATTTGGGCAAGTTAATCAAAGTCCATACTTTGTTCTCATACTTGGATCCCATCTCATATTTCATGGCCTCAAGCCATTTTGCGGAATCTGGGCTCACCATCGCTTCTTCATAGTTCGTAGGTTCATCATGGTCTAGTAACATGACTTCCAGAACAGGATTACCATACCACTCTGGTGAGGATCTCACTCTGGTTGACCTACGAGGTTCGGTAGTAACTTGATCTGAAGTTACATGATCATCATCATTAGCTTCCTCACTAATTGGTGTAGGAGTCACAGGAACAGATTTCTGTGATGAACTACTTTCCAATAAGGGAGCAGGTATAGTTACCTCATCAAGTTCTACTTTCCTCCCACTCACTTCTTTCGAGAGAAACTCCTTCTTTAGAAAGGATCCATTCTTAGCAACAAATGTCTTGCCTTCGGATCTGTGATAGAAGGTGTACCCAACAGTCTCCTTTGGGTATCCTATGAAGACACATTTTTTCGATTTGGGTTTGAGCTTATTAGGATAAAACTTTTTCACATAAGCATCGCAACCCCAAACTCTAAGAAAAGACAACTTTTGTTTCTTGCGAATCCACAGTTCATAAGGCGTCGTCTCAGCGGATTTAGATGGTGCCCTATTTAACATGAATGCAGCTGTCTCTAATGCATAACCCCAAAACGATAGTGGTAAATCGGTAAGATACATCATAGATCGCACTATATCCAATAAAGTGCGGTTACGATGTTCGGACACACCATTACGCTGTGGTGTTCCAGGTGGCATGAGTTGCGAAAATATTCCGCATTGTTTTAATTAAAGACCAAACTCGTAACTCAAATATTTGTCTCCGTGATCAGATCGTAGAAACCTTATTTTCTTGTCAGGATGATTTTCCACTTCACTCTGAAATTCTTTGAACTTTCCAAATGTTTCAGACTTATGTTTCATCAAGTAGATATACCCATATCTGTTCAAATCATCTGTGAAGGTCAGAAAATAAGGATACCCGCCGCGAGCCTCAACATTCATTGGATTGCATACATCGGTATGTATTATTTCCAATAAGTCAGTAGCTCGCTCCATTGTTTCGGAGAAGGGAGTTTTAGTCATCTTGCCCATAAAGCATGGTTCGCAAGCATCAAGTGATTCATAATCAAGTGATTCCAAAATCCCATCAGCATGGAGTTTCTTAATGCGCTTTACACCAATATGTCCTAAACCGTAGTGCCACAAATAAGTTGCACTATTATTATTAACTTTGCATCTTTTGGCTTCAATATTATGAATATGTGTATCACTACGATCGAGATCCAACGAACCATTTTCATTGGGTGTGTAACCATATAAGGTTTTATTCATGTAAATAGAACAACAATTATTCTCTATCTTAAATGAATAACCGTATTTCAATAAACATGATCAAATCATATTCATGCTCAACGCAAACACCAAATAACACTTATTTGGGTTCAAGACTAATCCCGAAAGTATAGGGAGTCTGCGATGATGATCATATCAATCTTGGAACCACTTCCAACATACATCGTCACTTCACCCTTAACTAGTCTCTGTTTATTCTGCAACTCCCGTTTCGAGTTACTAATCTTAGCAACTGAACTAGTATCAAATACTGAGGGGTTGCTATAAACACTAGTAAAGTACACATCAATAACATGTATATCAAATATACCTTTGTTCACTTTGCCATCCTTCTTATCCGCCAAATACTTGGGGCAGTTCCGCTTCCAGTGACCAGTCCCTTTGCAGTAGAAGCACTTAGTCTCAGGCTTAGGTCCAGACTTGGGCTTCTTCAATTTAGCAGCAACTTGCTTGCCGTTCTTCTTGAAGTTCCACTTCTTCCCTTTGCCCTTTCCCTTGAAACTAGTGGTCTTGTCAACCATCAACACTTGATGCTTTTTCTTGATTTCTACCTTCATCAATTTCATCATCATGAAAAGCTCGGGAATCGTTTTCGTCATCCCTTGCATACTATAGTTCATCACGAAGTTCTACTAACTTGGTGATGGTGACTAGAGAATTCTGTCAATTACAATTTTATCTGGAAGATAACTCCCACTTGTTTCAAGAGATTGTAGTACCCAGACAATCTGAGCACATGCTCACTGCTTGAGCTATTCTCCTCCATCTTTTAGCTATAGAACTTGTTGGAGACTTCATATCTCTCAACTCGGGTATTTGCTTGAAATATTAACTTCAACTCCTGGAACATCTCATATGGTCCATGACATTCAAAACGTCTTTGAAGTCCCGATTCTAAGCCGTTAAGCATGGTGCACTAAATTATCAAGTAGTCATCATATTGAGCTAGCCAAAAGTTCATAGCGTCTGCATCTGCTCCTGCAATAGGTCTGTCACCTAGCGGTGCATTAAGGACATAATTCTTCTATGCAACAATGAGGATAAACCTCAGATAACGGATCCAATCCGCATCATTGCTACTAACATTTTTCAACTGAGTTTTCTCTAGGAACATATCAAAAATAAAACAGGGAAGCTAATTGCGAGCTATTGATCTACAACATAGATATGCTAATACTACCAGGACTAAGTTCATGATAAATTAAAGTTCAATTAGTCATATTACTTAAGAACTCCCACTGAGATAGACATCCCTCTAATCATCTAAGTGATCACGTGATCCAAATCAACTAAACCATAACCGATCATCACGTGAAATGGAGTAGTTTTCAATGGTGAACATCACTAGGTTGATCATATCTACTATATGATTCACGCTCGACCTTTCGTTCTCAGTGTTCTGATGCCATATCTGCATATGCTAGGCTCGTCAAGTTTAACCTGAGTATTCTGTGTATGCAAAACTGGCTTGCACCCGTTGTAGATGGACGTAGAGCTTATCAGACCCGATCATCACGTGGTGTCTGGGCACGACGAACTTTCGCAACGGTGCATACTCAGGGAGAACAATTTTTATCTTGAAATTTAGTGAGAGATCATCTTATAATGCTACCGTCAATAAAAGCAAGATAAGATGCATAAAAGATAAACATCACATGCAATCAATATAAGTGATATGATATGGCCATCATCATCTTGTGCTTGTGATCTCCATCTCCGAAGCACCTCCATGATCACCATCGTCACCGGCGCGACACCTTGATCTCCATTGTAGCATCGTTGTCGTCTCGCCAATCTTATGCTTCTACGACTATCGCTACCGCTTAGTGATAAAGTAAAGCATTAGAGGGCGATTGCATTGCATACAATAAAGTGACAACCATATGGCTCCTGCTAGTTGTCGATAACTCGGTTACAAAACATGATCATCTGATACAATAAAATATAGCATCACATCCTGACCATATCACATCACAACATGCCCTGCAAAAACAAGTTAGACGTCCTCTACTTTGTTGTTACAAGTTTTACGTGGCTGCTATGGGCTTAGCAAGAACCGTTCTTACCTACGCATCAAAAACCACAAAGATAGTTTGTCAAGTTGGTGCTATTTTAACCTTCGCAAGGACCGGGCGTAGCCACACTCGGTTCAACTAAAGTTGGAGAAACTGACACCCGCTAGCCACCTTTGTGCAAAACACGTCGGGAGAACCAGTCTCGCGTAAGCATACGCGTAATGTCGGTCCGGGCCGCTTCGTCCAACTATACCGCCGAACCTAAGTATGACATGCTGGTAAGTAGTATGACTTATATCGCCCACAACTCACTTGTGTTCTACTTGTGCATATGACATCTACACATAAAACCTGGCTCTGATACCACTGTTGGGGAACGTAGTAATTTCAAAAATATCCTACGCACACGCAAGATCATGGTGATGCATAGCAATGAGAGGGGAGAGTGTGTCCACGTACCCTCGTAGACCGAAAGCGGAAGCGTTAGCACAACGCGGTTGATGTAGTCGTACGTCTTCACGATCCGAAAGATCAAGTACCGAACGCACGACACCTCCGAGTTCAGCACACATTCAGCCCGATGACGTCCCTCGAACTCCGATCCAGCCGAGTGTTGAGGGAGAGTTTTGTCAGCACCACGGCGTGGCGACGATAATGATGTTCTACCGACGCAGGGCTTCGCCTAAGCACCGCTACAATATTATCTAGGTGAACTATGGTGGAGGGGGCACTGCACACGGCTAAAAGATCAAACGATCAATTGTTGTGTCTATGGGGTGCTCCCTGCCCCGTATATAAAGGAGCAAGGGAGGAGGAGGTCGGCCCTAGGAGGGGCGCGCCAAGGGAGTAGGATTCCTACTCCTAGTTGGAGTAGGTTTCCTCCTTTCCTAGTCCAACTAGGAGAAGGGGGGAAAGGGGGGAAGATGAGAAGGAAGGGAGAGGGGGGCCGCACCCCAAACCCTTTGTCCAATTCGGACTGGGCTTGGGAGGGGCGCGCGCCACCTCCTGGCTGATGCCTCTCCTTCCCACTAAGGCCCATTAAGGCCCAATACTTCTTTCCCGTATTCCCGTAACTCCCCGGTACTTTGAAAAATACCTGAATCACTCGGAACCTTTCCGATGTACGAATATGGTCGTCCAATATATCGATCTTTACGTCTCGACCATTTCGAGACTCCTCGTCATGTCCCCGATCCCATCCAGGACTCCGAACTACCTTCGGTACATCAAAACTCATAAACTCATAATATAACCGTCATTGAAACTTTAAGCATGCGGACCCTACGAGTTCGAGAGCAATGTAGACATGACCGAGACACGTCTCTGATCAATAACCAATAGCGGAACCTGGATGCTCATATTGGCTCCCACATATTCTACGAAGATCTTTATCGGTCAAACCGCATAACAACATACGTTGTTCCCTTTGTCATCGGTATGTTACTTGGCCGAGATTCGATCGTCGGTATCTCAATACCTAGCTCAATCCCGTTACCGGCAAGTCTCTTTACTTGTTCCGTAATACATCAACCCGTAACTAACTCATTAGTTACAATACTTGCAAGGCTTATAGTGATGTGCATTACCAAGTGGGCCCAGAGATACCTCTCCGATAATCGGAGTGACAAATCCTAATCTCGAAATACGCCAACCCAACAAGTATCTTCAGAGACACTTGTAGAGCACCTTTATAATCACCCAGTTACGTTGTGACGTTTGGTAGCACACAAAGTGTTCCTCCGGCAAACGGGAGTTGCATAATCTCATAGTCATAGGAACATGTATAAGTCATGAAGAAAGCAATAGCAACATACTAGTCGATCGAGTGCTAAGCTAACGGAATGGTGCAAGTAAATCACATCATTCTCCTAATGATATGATCCCCTTAATCAAATGGCAACTCATGTCTATGGTTAGGAAACATAAGCATCTTCTATTAACGAGCTAGTCAAGTAGAGGCATACTAGTGACACTCTGTTTGTCTATGTATTCACACATGTATTATGTTTCCGGTTAATACAATTCTAGCATGAATAATAAACATTTATCATGATATAAGGAAATAAATAATAACTTTATTATTGCCTCTAGGGCATATTTCCTTCAGTCTCCCACTTGCACTAGAGTCAATAATCTAGTTCACATCGTCATGTGATTTAACATCAATAGTTCACATCTTTATGTGGTTAACACCCATAGTTCACATCGACATGTGACCAATACCCAAAGGGTTTACTAGAGTCAGTAATCTATTTAACATCGCTATGTGATTAACACCCAGAGAGTACTGAGGTGTGATTGTGAGATAATTTTAGTCAACGGGCCTGTCACATTCAGATCCGTAAGTATTTTGCAAATTTCTATGTCTACAATGCTCTGCACGGAGCTAATCTAGCTAATTGCTCCAACTTTCAATATGTATCTAGACCGAGACTTAGAGTCATCTAGATTAGTGTCAAAACTTGGATCGACGTGACCCTTTACGACGAACCTTTTGTCACTTCTATAATCGAGAAAAATATCCTTATTCCACTAAGGATAATTTTGACCGTTGTCCAGTGATCTACTCCCAGATCACTATTGTACTCCCTTGCCAAACTTAGTGGTAGGGTATGCAATAGATCTAGTACACAGCATGGCATACTTTATAGAACCTATGGCTGAGGTATAGGAAATGACTTTCATTCTCTTTCTATCTTCTGCCGTGGTCGGGATTTGAGTCTTACTCAATTTCACACCTTGTAACACAGGCAAGAACTCTTTCTTTGACTGTTCCATTTTGAACTACTTCAAGATCTTGTCAAGGTATGTACTCATTGAAAAAACTTATCAAGCGTCTTGATCTATCTCTATAGATCTTGATGCTCAATATGTAAGCAGCTTCACCGAGGTCTTTCTTTGAAAAACTCTTATTCAAGTATCCCTTTATGCTATCCAGAAATTCTATATCATTTCCAATCAGTAATATCAGAAATGCTACAGAGCTCCCACTCACTTTCTTGTAAATACAGGCTTCTCCAAAAGTATGTACAAAACCAAATGCTTTGATCACACTATCAAAGCGTTTATTCCAACTCCGAGAGGCTTGCACCAGTCCATAAATGGATCGCTGGAGCTTGCACACTTTGTTAGCACCTTTAGGATTGACAAAACCTTCTGGTTGCATCATATACAACTCTTCTTTAATAAATCCATTTAAGGAATGCAGTTTTGTTTATCCATTTGCCAGATTTCATAACTGCGGCAATCGCAAACATGATTCGGACAGACTTAAGCATAGATACAAGTGAGAAACTCTCATCGTAGTCAACACCTTGAACTTGTCGAAAACCTTTTTGCGACAATTCTAGCTTTGTAGATAGTAACACTACTATCAGCGTCCGTCTTCCTCTTGAAGATCCATTTAATCTCTATGGCTCGCCGATCATTTGGGCAAGTCAATCAAAGTCCATACTTTGTTCTCATACATGGATCCCATCTCAGATTTCATGGCCTCAAGCCATTTTGCAGAATCTGGGCTCACCATCGCTTCTTCATAGTTCGTAGGTTCGTCATGGTCTAGTAACATGACTTCGAGAACAGGATTACCATACCACTCTGGTGTGGATCTCACTCTGGTTGACCTACGAGGTTCGGTAATAACTTGATCTGAAGTTACATGATCATCATCATTAGCTTCCTCACTAATTGGTGTAGGAGTGACAGGAACAGATTTCTGTGATGAACTACTTTCCAATAAGGGAGCAGGTATAGTTACCTCATCAAGTTCTACTTTCCTCCCACTCACTTCTTTCGAGAGAAACTCCTTCTCTAGAAAGGATCCATTCTTAGCAACGAATGTCTTGCCTTCGGATCTGTGATAGAAGGTGTACCCAACAGTCTCCTTTGGGTATCCTATGAAGACACATTTTTTCGATTTGGGTTTGAGCTTATCAGGATGAAACTTTTTCACATAAGCATCGCAACCCCAAACTTTTGTTTCTTGCCAATCCACAGTTCATAAGGCGTCGTCTCAACGGATTTAGATGGTGCCCTATTTAACATGAATGCAGCTATCTCTAATGCATAACCCCAAAACGATAGTGGTAAATAGGTAAGATACATCATAGATCGCACTATATCCAATAAAGTGCGGTTACGACGTTCAGACACACCATTACGCTGTGGTGTTCCAGGTGGCATGAGTTACGAAACTATTCCGCATTGCTTTAATTAATGACCAAACTCGTAACTCAAATATTTGTCTCCGTGATCAGATCGTAGAAACCTTATTTTCTTGTCAGGATGATTTTCCACTTCACTCTGAAATTCTTTGAACTTTCCAAATGTTTCAGACTTATGTTTCATCAAGTAGATATACCCATATCTGTACAAATCATCTGTGAAGGTCAGAAAATAAGGATACCCGCCGCGAGCCTCAACACTCATTGGATTGCATACATCAGTATGTATTATTTCCAATAAGTCAGTAGCTCGCTCCATTGTTTCGGAGAAGGGAGTTTTAGTCATCTTGCCCATAAAGCATGGTTCGCAAGCATCAAGTGATTCATAATCAAGTGATTCCAAAATCCCATCAGCGTGGAGTTTCTTCATGCGCTTTACACCAATATGTCCTAAACCGTAGTGCCACAAATAAGTTGCACTATCATTATTAACTTTGCATCTTTTGGCTTCAATATTATGAATATGTGTATCACTACGATCGAGATCCAACGAACCATTTTCATTGGGTGTGTAACCATATAAGGTTTTATTAATGTAAACAGAACAACAATTATTCTCTATCTTAAATGAATAACCGTATTGCAATAAACATGATCAAATCATATTCATGCTCAACGCAAACACCAAATAACACTTATTTAGGTTCAAGACTAATCCCGAAAGTATAGGGAGTCTGCGATGATGATCATATCAATCTTGGAACCACTTCCAACATACATCGTCATTTCACCCTTAACTAGTCTCTATTTATTCTGCAACTCCCGTTTCGAGTTACTAATCTTAGCAACTGAACTAGTATCAAATACTGAGGGGCTGCTATAAACACTAGTAAAGTACACATCAATAACATGTATATCAAATATACCTTTGTTCACTTTGCCATCCTTCTTATCCGCCAAATACTTGGGGCAGTTCCGCTTCTAGTGACCAGTCCCTTTGCAGTAGAAGCACTTAGTCTCAGGCTTAGGTCTAGACTTGGGCTTCTTCAATTGAGCAGCAACTTGCTTCCCGTTCTTCCTGAAGTTCCCCTTCTTCCCTTTGCCCTTTTCCTTGAAACTAGTGGTCTAGTCAACCATCAACACTTGATGCTTTTTCTTGATTTCTACCTTCATCGATTTCATCATCATGAAAAGCTCGGCAATCGTTTTCGTCATCCCTTGCATACTATAGTTCATCACGAAGTTCTACTAACTTGGTGATGGTGACTAGAGAATTCTGTCAATCACTATTTTATCTGGAAGATTAACTCCCACTTGATTCAAGCGATTGTAGTACCCAGACAATCTGAGCAGATGCTCACTGCTTGAGCTATTCTCCTCCATCTTTTAGCTATAGAACTTGTTGGAGACTTCATATCTCTCAACTCGGGTATTTGCTTGAAATATTAACTTCAACTCCTGGAACATCTCATATGGTCCATGACATTCAAAACGTCTTTGAAGTCCTGATTCTAAGCCGTTAAGCATGGTGCACTAAATTATCAAGTAGTCATCATATTGAGCTAGCCAAACGTTCATAGAGTCTACATCTGCTCCTGCAATAGGTCTGTCACCTAGTGGTTCATTAACGACATAATTCTTCTATGCAACAATGAGGATAAACCTCAGATCACGGATCCAATCCGCATCATTGCTACTAACATTTTTCAACTTAGTTTTCTCAAGGAACATATCAAAAATAAAATAGGGGAGCTAAACGCAAGATATTTATCTACAACATAGATATGCTAATACTACCAGGACTAAGTTCATGATAAATTAAAGTTCAATTAGTCATATTACTTAAGAACTCCCACTTAGATAGACATCCCTCTAATCATCTAAGTGATCACGTGATCCAAATCAACTAAACCATAACCGATCATCACGTGAAATGGAGTAGTTTTCAATGGTGAACATCACTATGTTGATCATATCTACTATATGATTCACGCTCGACCTTTCGGTCTCAGTGTTCCGATGCCATATCTGCATATGCTAGGCTCGTCAAGTTTAACCTGAGTATTCTGCGTATGCAAAACTGGCTTGCACCCGTTGTAGATGGACGTAGAGATTATCAGACCCGATCATCACGTGGTATCTGGGCACGACGAACTTTTGCAACGGTGCATACTCAGGGAGAACAATTTTTATCTTGAAATTTAGTGAGAGATCATCTTATAATGCTACCGTCAATCAAAGCAAGATAAGATGCATAAAGGATAAACATCACATGCAATCAATATAAGTGATATGATATGGCCATCATCATCTTGTGCTTGTGATCTCCATCTCCGAAGCACCTCCATGATCACCATCGTCACCGGCGCGACACCTTGATCTCCATTGTAGCATCGTTGTCGTCTCGCCAATCTTATGCTTCTACGACTATCGCTACCGCTTAGTGATAAAGTAAAGCATTAGAGGGCGATTGCATTGCATACAATAAAGTGACAACCATATGGCTCCTGCTAGTTGCCGACAACTCGGTTACAAAACATGATCATCTGATACAATAAAATATAGCATCACATCCTGACCATATCACATCACAACATGCCCTGCAAAAACAAGTTAGATGTCCTCTACTTTGTTGTTACAAGTTTTACGTGGCTGCTATGGGCTTAGCAAGAACCGTTCTTACCTACGCATCAAAAACCACAACGATAGTTTGTCAAGTTGGTGCTATTTTAACCTTCACAAGGACCGGCGTAGCCTTTTCGGTTCAACTAAAGTTGGAGAAACTGACACCCGCTAGCCACCTTTGTGCAAAACACGTCGGGAGAACCAGTCTCGCGTAAGCATACGCGTAATGTCGGTCCGGGCCGCTTCGTCCAACTATACCGCCGAACCTAAGTATGACATGCTGGTAAGTAGTATGACTTATATCGCCCACAACTCACTTGTGTTCTACTTGTGCATATGACATCTACACATAAAACCTGGCTCTGATACCACTGTTGCGGAACGTAGTAATTTCAAAAATTTCCTACGCACACGCAAGATCATGGTGATGCATAGCAACGAGAGGGGAGAGTGTGTCCAGGTACCGTCATAGACCGAAAGCGGAAGCGTTAGCACAACGCGGTTGATGTAGTCGTACATCTTCACGATCCGACCAATCAAGTACCGAACGCACGGCACCTCCGAGTTCAGCACACGTTCAGCCCAGCCGAGTGTAGAGGGAGAGTTTCGTCAGCACCCCGGCATGGTGACGATGATGATGTTCTACCGACGCAAGGCTTCGCCTAAGCACCGCTACAATATTATCGAGGTGGACTATGGTGGAGGGGGGCACCGCACACGGCTAGAAGATCAAACGATCAATTGTTGTGTCAATGGGGTGCCCCCCTGCCCTCGTATATAAAGGAGCAAGGGAGGAGGAGGCCGGCCCTAGGAGGGGCGCGCCAAGGGAGTAGGATTTCTACTCCTAGTTGGAGTAGGTTTCCTCCTTTCCTAGTCCAACTAGGAGAAGGGGGGAAAGGGGGGAAGAGGAGAATGAAGGGAGAGGGGGCCGCGCCCCAAACCCTTTGTCTAATTCGGAGTGGGCTTGGGAGGGGCGCGCGCCACCTCCTGGCTGTTGCCTCTCCTTCCTACTAAGGCCCATTGAGGGAGTTCCGGACTAGGGGGTGTCCGGATAGCCGAACTATCATCATCGGCCTGACTCCAAGACTATGAAGATACAAGATTGAAGACTTCGTCCCGTGTCCGGATGGGACTTTCCTTGGTGTGGAAGGCAAGCTTGGCGATACGGATATGTAGATCTCCTACCTTTGTAACCGACTCTGTGTAACCCTAACCCTATCCGGTGTCTATATAAACCGGAGGGTTTTAGTCCATAGGACGAACAACAATCATACCATAGGCTAGCTTCTAGGGTTTAGCCTCTTTGATCTCGTGGTAGATCCACTCTTGTAACACACATCATCAATATTAATCAAGCAGGACGTAGGGTTTTACCTCCATCAAGAGGGCCCGAACCTGGGTAAAACATCGTGTCCCTTGTCTCCTGTTACCATCCGCCTAGACGCACAGTTCGGGACCCCCTACCCGAGATCCGCCGGTTTTGACACCGACATTGGTGCTTTCATTGAGAGTTCCTCTTTGTCGTCACCGATAGGCCCGATCGCTCCTTCGATCATCAACAACAACACTGTCCAGGGTGAGACTTTTCTCCCCGGACAGATCTTCGTATTCGGCGGCTTTGCATCTGCGGGCAATTAAGCAGCCATCTGGACCAGATCGAAAGCTACACCCCTGGCCATCAGGTCAGATTTGGAAGTTTGAACTATACGGCCGATATCCGTGGAGACTTGATCTTCGACGGATTCGAGCCGCAGCCAAGCGTGCCGCACTGTCTCGATGGGCATGATCTAGCTCTGCAGCGAGCGAGTGCCTGGAGGTCGCACCGACATCCGCTCCGACCCTTAGTCCGGAGCTGGATTCCCCAACCGAGGACGAGTGGTTGGACACCGCCTCGGGGGCTACGATCTCTACGGCGATTGAGCCAAACTCTATCCCCGTCCTTTGCGAAGACCTCGACTCCAGGGTGCCGGACTCCTCTCTGGACTCCGAACCCCCCGCGCCCCTACCTATCGAATCCGATTGGGCGCCCGTCATGGAGTTCACTGCCGCGGACATCTTTCAGCACTCGCCCTATGGCGACATCCTGAATTCACTAAAGTCTCTCTCTTTATCCGAAGAGCCCTGGCCGGATTACGGTCAGGAAGGTTGGGATGCGGATGACGAAGAAATTCAACGCCCACCCACCACCCACTTTGTAGCCACTGTCGATGATTTAACCGACATGCTAGAATTCGGCTCGAAGACATCGGCGGTATGGGCGGCGATCTTTGGAGCGATCAAGACCAGCGCCTACAGGCACTGGAAGGCCACCTCGTCATACGACATATACATGGTGGACATCCCAAAAGATGGGAGCGGTGATGGAACAACGGAGGATGACCCTCCAAGAAGCAACGAAGCGCCCGGCGTCGTGGCGCCGCTCTAAATCCCGCCAGAGCAAAAGCAGTGATTTCGCACGGAGATAATAACACCCGGACGGTGCGAAGAAAACCCCTCAGCAGGACTCGGCACGGGGAGGAGGAGGCGCCAGCCCTCACGAGAGAGCAGCAGAAGAAGAGGTAGAGGATTATATGCCTCCCTCCGGAGGCGAAGCAAGCCTCGGCGATGATGAATTCGTCGTGCGAGGATCCCGTTGAACAAGAGCGTTTGAGCGCGGGCTTATAGCCACGGCGAACAGCCTCAAGAAAAGCAGCAACAGCTTAGAGCTGATCGGGATCGCTAGCCGGCGGATGGATGAAGTCCTCGCGGCGAAGAGCATGAGCTCGAGCGCCCTCAAAAGCTACCCTAAGCGCAAGCTGCTCCCCGATTAGAGGAGGAAGCTTACAAACCCGCATCACCAGGAGACAATACGGCCGACCGACCACCCGTGGTCGTGGCGAAGAAGGCCTCTAGGCCCTTCACTAGAACCGCACCCGGCATCGCTCAAAAGCACACGGCCACGGGGCGCTCCGGACCTGCGAGATATATTGGAGGACAAGGCAAGACAATCAAGATCAATCTATGGATCGCGTGGGCGCCCCGATGCGTGGCGACAACAACCCGCGCGGACACGATAAGTCCGGCGGGCGAACAAAACAGACAAAGCTCTTTTGAGCTCCGTCGTGATATCGCCCGATCAGTAGGCGCCGCACACCCACTATGCTTCCGCAGGCGAAGTAATGGATCATCAAATCCCGAAGGGTTTAAACCCGTCAATATTGAATCCTATGATGGCACAACAGACCCGCGGTTTGGATCAAAGACTATCTCCTTCACATCCACATGGCCCGCGGTGGCGATCTTCACGCCATCAAATACCTCCCCTCAAGCTTAAAGGACCAGCCCGGCATTGGCTTAACAGCTTGCCGGAGAGTCAATTGGGAGCTGGGAGGACCTGTAAGCCACATTCCTCGATAACTTCTAGGGCACTTATGTGCGACCACCGACGCTGATGACCTAAGCCACATAATTCAGCAGCCGACGAATCGGCGGACAATTCGGACACGGTTCTTAACCAAGAAAAACCAAATCGTCGATTGTCCGGATGCGGAGGCCCTCGCATGCCTTCAAGCATAACATCCGTGACGAGTGGCTTGCCCGACACCTAGGACAGGAAAAGCGAAATCCATGGCAGCCCTCACATCACTCATGACCCGCTTCTGCGGGTGAGGACAGCTAGCTAGCACGCAGCAACAACCTCAGCAAAAATTCTGGCAGTCCGGACTTCAAGGACCGAAATGGCAGGCAGCGTCGTAACAAAACAAAGCGCCGCGTGCGGCGACAATATTTAGGATCGGCAGTCAATGCGGATTCAGAGGCTCTAAACCGGTCAGCGGAAAAATCCATTCAAAAGAACTTCTCGGGTCCGTCCAATTTGGACCGAATACTCGACCGCTTGTGCGGATACGGCACCCCGAAAAGCCAGCTAACCACACCAACAGGGACTGTTGGGTATTCAACGAGCAGGCAAGTTAATTGCGAAAATAATGACAAGGGCTGCATAGCGATGACGAGGCGAGACCCAACCGCCGAACAATAGAGGACGAAGGTTTCCCCCATAGGTGCGGACGGTGAACATGATATCATAGCGCACATACCCAAAAGGGAGCGAGCGTGCACTCAGGGATGTCTACGCGATGGAGCCAGTTGCCCCGAAGTTCAATCCATGGTCCTCCTGCCCGATCACATTTGACCGAAGGGACCACCCCACCAGCATCCGCCACGGCGGATTCGCTGCATTGGTCTTAGACCCAATCGTCGATGGATTTCACCTAACCATAGTCCTGATGGACGGCGGCAGCAGCCTGAACCTGCTTTACCAAGATACAGTGCGCAAAATGGGCATAGACCCCTCAAGGATTAAACCTACCAAAACGACCTTTAAAGGCGTCATACCAGGTGTAGAAGCCAATTGTACAGGCTCAATTACACCGAAGCGGTCTTGGATCCCGGATAACTTCGAAACAAGGAGTTAATCTTGACATAGTCCCGTTCATAGCTATCATGCCTTGCTCGGACGTGCAGCGTTGCAAAGTTCAGCGGTGCCGCACCACGCATACCTCAAGCTCAAGATGCCAGGCCCTCGAGTCATCACGGTCCGCGGAAACACTGAGCGTTCTCTCCGCGCGGAGGAACATAAAGCGGCTCTCGCAGCAGAAGCGCAATGCAGCCTCTTAAGGCAATTCTCGAGTCCGGCCGTTAAGCGGCCGGACACAGCTAAGCGCGCCCGGAGTAACTTACAACAAGACCACCTGGCACGTTCCGAGCACGCGTAGCGATGCGGCTAACCCAGCTCTGCGAAGCGTCAAAGCAGGTCCTTCGCGTACACCATTACGCTCTGAAGATACCATGGGCATGGGGAGAGGGGCACGACCACGATAAACCCAGACTGCGGCTCAACCACGCCAGGGGCTCTCAAGTGTGTCGTTTCTTTTTCTTTTCTATTTACCTTTTACTTTTTACCCACAAGACTCCGTTTGTCAGAAGCCCTGTCCGGCAGCAGACCTGCCGAACTCACGATGCAACAGCCAGGGAAGAATAAAGGCTAAAACGAATATACAGGTGGTCTCCATTACGAGCATTTTTATACACCAATCTGCAGCCTACCCCTGGAGGGGGACATGTTTAACAGTCCCACACCCTGCTTATCGCACTATTTGTATCGTTCTGCATTCGTAGCAGCACTTATTAAATAAAAAAATGCAGCGCCTTTTTTATAATTGCATTTCCTTTTTCATACATATGTTCACTCACAGCATGTTGCATCCGTACACTTTGGTACGGCTAATATACACCAGGGGCTTATGTTTCCCGCATTATGGTGTGATGAGTCCGACCACTTTCACAAGTGCGGCACCCCGAACTTATAGCACTATATGCATCGGCTTCGAATCATGTCTTGGGTCAATAGTTGGGTTTGCCCGGCTCCCATGTTTTGGTACCTTACGTTCCGTTATATCGGCTAAGGTAGCACTGGGAGAACCACTGTGATTCCGCCCCAGTTGAGCTGGGTTAACGCCTCGATGGAAAGCTAAAACTGACCGTCATGATGAGGCGAGAGCGATCGCTGTTCGAGAGGTTTCTTGCGAGTCCTTAAAGACTTATGCCGCTTAGGCGAGGAGCGGATACTGTCCGGCCAAGGCGTGGATAAGCGCCCCAAATTGACCTTCCGAAGACTAGGGGCTTCACGAAATTTAAAATTATAGAATTCTATGGCTAAGTGAGAGTGTTCAAGCATTATAAGTCCGGTTGCCTGGTTCGCTGTGTTGGCGCCTCCTAGATGGACCCAAAATGTGAACAAGAGTGCTCAAGTTTATCCCGAGCACCCCAAGCACTCGTGGCATGGGGCTGAAGCCGATGACTTGCCATCTCTCGATTTGATAAACAGCCGCACAGAAGGTAATATTTCAAATTAACAAGCGTTGCTTAGCGCATATGAACTAAGTTTTCAGCGCACAGGATAACAAAATGCGAGTCTACTCAAATATTACATCTTTGGAGCACTCACCCGCAATAGTCTGGCGCCCTTCAACACACTCTTATAATACATCTCGGGCGTGCGATGCTCCTTGCCCTCTGGTGGCGGGTCCGTCACGAGCTTCTGGGCATCCATCTTGCCCCAGTGCACCTTTTCACGGGCAAGGGCCCGACGGGAACCCTCAATACAAGCAGAATGCTATATGACTTCTACCCACGGGCACGCATCCATCAGCCGCCGCACCAGGCCGAAGTAGCTCCAGGCATGGCCTCTAGGCCACAGCCGAACTATGAGGCCTTTCATGGCCTGTTCGGCCGCCTTGTGGAGCTCGACCAGCTGCTTAGGCTGGTCAGCAGCCGCTGGTAACACTGGATGTCGGCCTCGACATCTTGAGACCGAAGACCTTCTCCATCGAGCTCCCCTCCTCGGCCCGGTAGAATACGGCAGCATCGGACACGCTGCGAGGAAGATTTGCGAATGCTCCTGGAGAACTCCGAATTCGGGTAAGTAACAGGTAATTAACACTCACATGCTTACTTTGCATGAAAAATGCCTTACCCGCTGCTATTTTCTTCACCGCCTCAACCTCTTGGAGGGCCTTGTAGGCTTTGGCCCTAGCGGCTTTGGCACTCTCAAGAGCCGTTGCAAGCTCAGACTCTCGAGTCTTCGAGTCACGCTCCAAGCTCTCATGTTTTTTCACGAGATCCTGGAGCTCTTGCTGTACCTCCGCCACCCGCGCCTCCTGCTTCTCTCGCTCGGTGCGCTCCGCTGCCGCATGCGTTGCGGCGGCATGCCACCGCCTCCTTCGTGGTCGCCACCTCATTAGTGGCCCCTGCAATACCACGTTATCCTTGTCATTTTCTTGCAACCAAATCCTTTTACAAGGTACAATTTTCATAAGGTATTACTCACCTTCTTTTTCCTCGAGCTGCTTCTTGGCATGGCGAGCTTCGTTCTCGGACCGCCGAGGTTTTCCTTCAAAGTATTGACCTCCATGATCGGTCTGGCGGAGGTCAGCAAAGACAACCTGCAATCCCATATTGACATATTTTTTATGACTCCGGCGTTTATCTTTCTAAAGATCCTCAGTCCGGCTTTTCTTTCCAAACACCGAACCGAGCATCAGGGGCTACTGTCTATGCGGTAAAAAATTTACATATATTGAAATTCTTACCTCAAAGCCTGTTAGAAGGCTGCTGCAGGCTTCGGTCAGCCCGCTCTTGGCGAGCTGAACCTTCTGAATCACAGCACTCATAACAGTGCGGTGTTCCTCTTTGATGGAGGCGCCGTTGAGCGCCTCCAGCAAATTATCCAGCACCTCCGGTTGGACAGAGGCAGCCGGCGTCACGGTCTTGCCCTTCTCACGAAGGGGTCGCCCGCCGGACTCCGGAGCCACTGTGGGCTCCGGGGCTGAGTCCGGTTCAAAGTCCGGGAGGGTGTCCTGTGACACCTTCGGAGCCTCCTCCTCCTGGTGGGTCCTTTTTTGGGATCCCACCTCAGCGTCGTCCGCGGCACGGGGGGTGGAGGCAGTCGGAAGGGAATCCATATCCGACGCACCCAAGGACCCGCTCGTCGAAACGGAAAGATCATCCTTGGGCGGACTGCAGGGTTGTATGCGGGATTAGAAAGACATTATGTGGCGAAAAGGAAAAGCCTTGAAGTTATTCGGGAGTCCAGATACTTACGATCTCGCCAGGGGCTTGGCCCTTGGAGGCCAGTCCTCGTCGTCGTCACTGGCGTTGGCGGAGCAGTCCGGGGGAAGAGTTTTTCCCTTCTTGGACCCTTCGGACTCCCTTGTTTGGGAGGCCTTCCTTTTCTTCCCTCCCACCGATGGGGGAGAGGCTTTCTTCTTCTCCTCCTCGCCTTGGTGGGAGGAGTCGGCCTCGGATTCATCATCCGATAGCACCTGAAAACGGGAACTCTTCCGAGTCCCCGTGGCCGTCTTCTTGGCGTCCGCTGGGTCCTCTGGCAATGGGGCCGGACAGGTAATCCGTTCGGCCTTTGCCAGCCAGTCCTGTCAAAGGTAAAGGGAGTTTAGATCCCGCATAGAGCCAAACTATGGAAAACAAGTGGTGAAATCACTTACCTCGTCAGCTGGACGCTGCGAGCGGAATCCGCCATCTTCGGTAGCAGATGCGGGAGCTTCGGCGCCCTTGAACAGCACCTTCCAGACATCTTCGTACGTAGTGTCGAAGAGCCCGCTCAGGGTCTGGTGCTGCGCCGGATCAAACTCCCACATATTGAAGCCCCGTCGCTGGAACGGGAGAATCCGGCGGATGAGCATGACCTGGACTACGTTGACAAGCTTGACCTTCTTGTCTACCAGCTTCTGGATACAGGCTTGGAGTCCGGTCAGCTCCTCCGAATCCCCCCAAATCCGGCCACTCTCTTTCCAGGAGGTGAGCCGTGTAGGGATGCCAGATCTGAATTCGGGGGCCGCTGCCCAATCAGGGTCACGCGGCTCGGTGATGTAGAACCACCCCGATTGCCACCCCTTGATGGTTTCCATGAAAGTGCCCTCCAGCCACGTAACGTGGGACATCCTGCCCACCATGGCGCCTCCGCACTCCGCTTGGCTGCCCTTCACAACCTTCGGCTTGACACTGAAGGTCTTGAGCCACAAGCCGAAGTGGGGCTGGATGCAGAGGAAGGCCTCGCACACGACGATAAACGCCGAGATGTTGAGGATAAAATTCGGGGCCAGATCATGGAAATCTAGTCCGTAGTAGAACATGAGCCCCCGGACAAAGGGATGAAGTGGGAAGCCCAGTCCGAGGAGGAAATGGGGAAGAAATACTACCCTCTCATGGGGCCTGGGGTTGGGGACGAGCTCTCCCTCGTCGGGGAGCCAATGCGCGATGTTGCTGGACAAATATCCGGTGCCGCGCAGCTTCTGGATCTGCCCCTCCGTGACGGAGGAGGCCATCCACTTGCCTCCCGCTCCGAACATAGTTGGGGAAGGTTGAGGTGAGAAGTGCAGACTTGGGCGCTGGAGCTCGAGTTCGCGGAGATGGATAAGCCAAAGAGGAAGAAGGCGCAGGTAAAAGGAATGGATCTTTATCCCCTTATATGGGCGGACAAAAACATGTGTCCCCACCGGCCTGGTAAAACTCGCTTATCTCCCAAGCATCACAATCAATGGCGCGGTTGGGTCACCCACGTCCGTATTGATGGGAATCCCGGAATAAGGGGAACATGATCTCTGCTTCGACAAGACGTGCCAAGGAAACCGCTTCGCTAAACGCGCTGAGGTGGAACAATAAAAACAATTTAAGTAAAGGCTTGGTAGTGGTGCGACGTCAGCCACATAATACGTCAGCAGATTGATCGTGTGTAACATTATTCTCTCTACGGTGGTATGTGGAATTTATTTTTGCAGAGCCGGACACTATCCTGGTGTTCACAATCTTCTACGAATTATTCGGAGGAAGAACCCGCCTTGCAATGCCGAAGACAACATGCGCGCCGGACTCGTCGTCATTGAAGCCTGGTTCAGGGGCTCTTGAGGAGTTCGGACTAGGGGTGTCCGGATAGCGAACTATCATCATCGGCCGGACTCCAAGACTATGAAGATACAAGATTGAAGACTTCGTCCCGTGTCCGGATGGGACTTTCCTTGGCGTGGAAGGCAAGCTTTGCGATACTGATATGTAGATCTCCTACCTTTGTAACTGACTCTGTGTAACCCTAACCCTATCTGGTGTCTATATAAACCAGAGGGATTTAGTCCGTAGGACGAACAACAATCATACCATAGGCTAGCTTCTAGGGTTTAGCCTCTTTGATCTCGTGGTAGATCCACTCTTGTAACACACATCATCAATATTAATCAAGAAGGACGTAGGGTTATACCTCCATTAAGAGGGCCCGAACCTGGGTAAAACATCGTGTCCCTTGTCTCCTGTTACCTTCCGCCTAGACGCACAGTTCGGGACCCCCTACCCGAGATCCGCCAAGTCTCTTTACTCGTTCCGTAATACATCATCCCGCAACAAACTCAATACCTAGCTCAATCCTGTTACCGCCAAGTCTCTTTACTCGTTCCGTAATACATCATCCCGCAACAAACTCATTAGTTACAATGCTTGCAAGGCTTATAGTGATGTGCATTACCGAGTGGGCCAGAGATACCTCTCGACAATCGGAGTGACAAATCCTAATCTCGAAATCGCCAACCCAACAAGTACCTTCGGAGACACCTGTAGAGCACCTTTATAATCACCCAGTTACGTTGTGACGTTTGGTAGCACACAAAGTGTTCCTCTGGTAAAAGGGAGTTGCATAATCTCATAGTCATAGGAACATGTATAAGTCATGAAGAAAGCAATAGCAACATACTAATCGATCGAGTGCTAAGCTAACGGAATGGGTCAAGTCAATCACATCATTCTCCTAATGATGTGATCCGTTTAATCAAATGACAACTCATGTCTATGGTTAGGAAACATAACCATCTTCGATTAACGAGCTAGTCAAGTAGAGGCATACTAGTGACACTCTGTTTGTCTATGTATTCACACATGTATTATGTTTTCGGTTAATACAATTCTAGCATGAATAATAAACATTTATCATTGATATAAGGAAATAAATACTAACTTTATTATTGCCTCTAGGGCATATTTCCTTCACGTGCATGGAACACCAGGTTTGACGACATAAACGTAGCACCGATGTTGTCACACCAAAGGACCGAAGGATGTGGCTGAGCAACTCCTAGCTCTCGAAGTAGGGACTCGATCCTTATAAGTTCAGCAGTTGCATTGGCAACCAAATTGTTCTCAGCTTTTGTGTTGCTGCGGGAAACAGTGGCTTGCTTGCGTGCACTCCAGACGATCAGATTAGGACCCAAGAACACAGAATGTCCCCCCGTGGATCGCCTGTCATCTGCACACCCAGCCCAATCAGCATCAGAGAATGCAGAAAGAACTCCGGAGGAACTAGGGCGCATGTGAAGACCAAAGGAGACAGTGAGACGCACATAACGCAGTATGCGCTTCACAGCAGACCAGTGTACATCAGTGGGAGCATGAAGATACTTGCACACCCTGTTAACCGCAAAGGAGAGAACAGGACGCGTGATCGTTAGATACTGCAGGCTACCAACAATACTCCTGTATTCAGTAGCATCCTGAGCAGAGAGAAGAGCGGAGACGGGAGTGGCTCACCCCGGGGATGTCGTAGGCGAGCTTGAGATGGCCAGGGAGGCCCGGTGGTGGAGATCAACGGCGGGGACGCGCGGCGACCGTGGCGGGAAGAAGAGGCGATGACGAGGCTACGCGATCCCCCAGCTTGTGCTGGCCTCCGGGACGGACGAAGGAGAGGGTGGCGGTCCTCCTGGAAGTCCCCAGGTGGCGCAGGGAGGTTCTGGTGCGTGCGACCGACAACGGCACGGCGACGGTGGCGTCGGGTGTGCATGGGGAAGAGAGCAGTGGCGCGTGGGGGAAAGAAAATGGGAAGCTAGGGTTCGCCCATTGGTCAAGGGGGATCTTATAGACGTCGGGGAGGTCCGGATGGCCGCCGCGTGGAGGATCCGCGGCGTGGACGCGGCGTGTGCGGCCATCGAGCTCCCTGCGAGCAGCAGGAAGGAGAAGAGGGGTAGGTGGGCTGGGTACTTTTCCTAGTGGGCCAAAGAGTATAGGGTCATTTCTCCACTTTTTTTTATAAAACTACTAGTGTTTCCTATTTAGATTAGGTAGTAATTGATTTTCTTTCGCAGCTCAAACTTTGCACAAAAATGCTATGCAATATTCTAGGGCTGCACAAAAGTTTTTGAGGCATTTTGCAAAGGTTGAGAAGATTTACTTAATTGAAAAGGACAATTTAAGAGCCTTTGGACCACTTATTGAGTTCCTAGGGATTTATTTCTGAGTCAACTTAAGTTGTTTTCAACTTGACAAAGGTCAGGGGAATTTATAGAATATTGTGAACATTTTAATTTGAACGTTTGAAAGCTTTTGCCGTTGACTTGATTCTAAATTTTGAATTTGAACAGGATTGAATCAACACGAGTTATCAACAGTAACCGTGGTGACGTGGCATCATTAGTAGAGGGTTACTGTAGCTTAATTATCCGGGCGTCACAATTCTCCTCCACTACAAGAAATCTCGCCCCGAGATTTAAGGGTGGAGTAAGGGGGGGAAGACTCGGGAAGGATGAAGCTCAACACAAGATAGGTACCTAGGGGCTATCTCAGTGAACGTGGCATAGAGGCACCTCTCGAGATTCAAGAAAGTCATCGAGAGCAAGGTAAGGAGGTGCAATAAGAAGCTTCAATCGGTTAGGCAATCGTTTGTTGCCTAAAACAGAATGTGAAAGGGGTCCAGAGCAATGGGAATAAGTATTGCGTCTGATACCAGAATAGATCACTAGGTGTGTGGATCGTGATGTACATACAAATCCAAGCGCGAGGAACAATTTTGGAAAACAGGGATGTACAGGAGAATCAGGTTTCGATCATGTGGAACTGTGGGTTATGGGCCCACCATGTGGGTTAAAAGCAGGAAGGGTGCTAACATTTGCATGTTCATGATAGCAAGGCAGCTTAGAGGATAGCCTGTTAGTTATGTTGGAAACAACATTGGTACCAAGGGCGAGGGACGAAGAGAACCATTTTCCTGCTCGTCAAGACGAGGCGGACCTATAGGATAAGTTCACATCCATCGGTGGCTACCAAAATGTCATCAACAATAGTAACAGGGTCTTACTAACAGAGTTATACACCGAGGTGTTTACATAAGAAGTGAATTATCACTGCTCAGATATGCTAGGTTACAAGAGTTAAACAAAGCAATGGAGACTTGAATCAGTTATCGGTGTTCTCGAGTGTCTAACAACTCAGAACCCGTGGAAAATTGGAATCGCTGAGAAATAATGGTTGATGAAGAACTCATAAGAGGTTATATAGTTCCGTGATAATCTCGAGATACCAGAGGGTAGTACTCAAGGGTAGAGCAGAACAGAGGTTGGACAGGTGAAATGACCTATATAAGACAAGTACTTCAACTTGTCCGAGAAATGGTATCAAAGAACAATATGGTCGGAACCACGGTTGCAAAGGACCAAACATAGATAAAAGATGAACTTATCACAAGGGATTACTATTATTACAAGAAGCTTCCATGATAAGTTCCACATCGTGTCCATGGGCATGAACACAAAGTTCAAGGTCGACTCCCACTTCTCCAATGCATAAACTTTCATTCACTTCTCATTTTAGACGAAGCCATAGTGATGAGGTTTTATCTGGCATAACACCAGTAGAGTATGACCCCTGGAAGTTTCCGGGTTCATACAGATTATGGAAGGCATAGGTTCAACCCATCAGGGTATCTTAGGAACATATATTATAATCTTCAGGAGTAAATATCTCAAGCTCGGGAGTATAGTATGGTTGAGGAAGCAAAGGATACCATTTACCAAAGGCATTATGTATCCGAGGGAGGCTCACAAGGTTATTGAATATGAACAACGCCATTGGATAAAACCCAGCAAAGGATCTGGTGGTCCACGAGGGGTCTGATGTGATTATCGATACTCAACCAGAAGAAGAAAGAATGCAAGGAGATCAGATTATAGAAACAACTGACTAATTCAAAGCTCAAATGCAACGGAATTAGGATTTCCAAAATGGGGGATCAGAAGAATAGGCTCCAAGCAAAGACAATTAAATAGAATAGACATAGATCGACAATCAATTAATGTTTGATTTGTCGAACACCAGCTCATGTCCGGGAGTGACGTCTGAGCCGATGGGAAGAATTCTAATTTTGGTTGAAGATTGCGAGCATTCACAATTACATCGAATCAATTGCTCAAAAATTATGATGAAAAAGGTTGCTAAAGAGCATTGCTGGACATATGGAAGTAACCATAGAGTAAGCAGGCAAGGAGGATCAAGAGTATTAGGCTACTGAGGAGTTTCGGAAGATCAAATAGCATTCCAAATTTTTTTGCCAAACACATAAACAACTGTGGATGAACGGATACTCGGCAAGCGTGAGTAATTATCCGTAGGGGTATTTAGGTGGCAAAGAGTTGCAAGGCAGTAGGCTCAACAGATTCTCAGGACAACAGAGAGTAATTCAGGGCATCTTGTAATAACAAGAGCAACTAGGGATGAAGGTATGAATGACAATGTAGGTAGTTACTCATAAGGATTTATCGGTGGTAGGGAGCGCAACGGCGAAGGGTACAAGGGACTCGGTAAAACATCGGAGAGTATCTTCAAAATCTTCTGGTGCACCAAGCAGCCATCTGGAGTGAGGGGCTCTCTGGGAGAAAGTATTTACAAGAACCTAGAGTTAGAATTATCAAAATCATTTAACCCGAATAGAAGAGAGATTAGAGTCCCAGAATAAAGGTCGAGGAGTAAAAGATCCTAATACCACCCAATGGCGACATGGGCCCGTAAGCCACACAGCCATGTTAGTAAAACAGTTTTTTCAATTACTAGACTCAATTTCGGCCAAGGAGTTGGAAAGGGGGATCCTACAGGCAGTCGGCTGTTATACCAACTTGTGACGCCCCCGATTCAATGATACACTAATCATACACACAAATGTGTACGATCAAGATCAGGGACTCACGGGAAGATATCACAACACAACTCTAGACACAAATCAAAATAATACAAGCTTTATATTACAAGCCAGGGGCCTCGAGGGCTCAAATACAAAAGCTCGATACACAAGAGTCAGCAGAAGCAACAATATCTGAGTACAGACATAAGTTAACAAGGATGCCTTAAGAAGGCTAGCACAAAAGCATCAACGATCGAAGAGGCAAGGCCTCCTGCCTGGGACCTCCTAACTACTCCTGGTCACCGGCGGTCTCCATGTAGTAGCATCCGTCAGCGGTGGCATCTGGCTCCAGGGATCCACCATCTGGTTGCATCAACCGGAAAGAAGAAAGAGGGGGGGAAAGGGGGTAGCAGAGCAACCGTGAGTACTCATCCAAAGTACTCGCAAGCATCGGATCTATACTAAGTATGCACTCATATCAAATGGAAGGTTCGTATCTGTGGACTGAACTGCAGAATGCCAGAATAGAGGGGAAGGCCTAGCCTATCAAAGACTAGCATCTTCAAGCAGCTCAAAGCATCTTACAACATGTAAAAGAGTAAAGAATAGCAGTTTATAATTAACAAACATGTTGTAACATTAATGCCCAGAGTGAAGGAAATATGCCCTAGAGGCAATAATAAAGTTATTATTTATTTCCTTATATCATGATAAATGTTTATTATTCATGCTAGAATTGTATTAACCGGAAACATAATACATGTGTGAATATATAGACAAACAGTATGTCACTAGTATGCCTCTACTTGACTAGCTTGTTAATCAAAGATGGTTATGTTTCCTAACCATGAACAAGGAGTTGTTATTTGATTAACAAGGTCACATCATTAGTTGAATGATCTGATTGACATGACCCATTCCGTTAGCTTAACACTTGATCGTTTAGTATGTTGTTAATGCTTTCTTCATGACCCATACATGTTCCTGTAACTATGAGATTATGCAACTCCCGTTTACCGGAGGAACACTTTGGTACTACCAAAGCGTCACAACGTAATCTGGGTGATTATAAAGGAGTACTACAGGTGTCTCCAAAGGTACTTGTTGGGTTGGCGTATTTGAGATTAGGTTTTGTCCTCCGATTGTCGGAGAGGTATCTCTAGGCCTTCTCGGTAATACACATCACTTAAGCCTTGCAAGCATTACAACTAATGAGTTAGTTGTGAGATGATGTATTACGGAACGAGTAAAGAGACTTACGTAGCGAGATTGAACTAGGTATTGGATACCGACGATCGAATCTCGGGTAAGTAACATACCGATGACAAAGGGAACAACGTATGTCGTTATGCGGTTTGACCGATAAAGATCTTCGTAGAATATGTAGGAACCAATATGGGCATCCAGGTTCCGCTATTGGTTATTGACCGAGAATGGTTCTAGGTCATGTCTACATAGTTCTCGAACCCGTAGGGTCCGCACGCTTAACGTTTCGATGACAGTTCATTATGAGTTTATAAGTATTGATGCACGAAGTTTGTTGAGTCCCGGATGTGATCACGGACATGACGAGGAGTCTCAAAATGGTCGAGACATAAAGATTGATATATTGGAAGCCTATATTTGGACTTCGGAAGGGTTCCGAGTGAAAACAGGATGTTACGGAACACCGGGGTTACGGAACCCCGGGGTATATGGGCCTTCATGGGCCACAAGGAGAAGAGGAAGGGCCGGCCAGGTGGGCTGCGCGCCCCCCTCCCCCTCTAGTCCGAATAGGACAAGGAGAGGGGGGGCGGCGCCCCCTTCCCTCTTCCCCCCTCCTCCAATCCTAATCCAACTAGGAGAGGGGGAGTCCTACTCCCGGTGGGAGTAGGACTCCTCCAGGCGCGCCTCCCCAAGGCTGGCCGCACCCCCCCTTGGCTCCTTTATATACGGGGGCAGGGGGCACCCCATGACACACAAGTTGATCTACGGATCTTTCCTTAGCCGTGTGCGGTGCCCCCTTCCACCATATTCCACTTCGGTCATATCGTCATAGAGCTTAGGCGAAGCCCTGCGCCGGAGAAGTCATATCGTCGCGGAGCTTAGGCGAAGCCCTGCGTCGGTGGAGCATCAACATCGTCACCACGCCGTCGTGCTGACGGAACTCATCCCCGACACTTTGCTGGATCGGAGTCCGGGGATCGTCATCGAGCTGAACGTGTGCAGAACTCGGAGGTGCCGTACGTTCGGTGCTTGGATCGGTCGGATCGTGAAGGCGTCGACTACATCAACCGCGTTGTTATAACGCTTCCGCTTTCGGTCTATGAGGGTGCGTGGACAGACACTCTCCCTCTCGTTGCTATGCCATCACCATGGTCTTGCGTGATCGTAGGAAATTTTTGAAATTACTCGTTCCCCAACATGATGGCATCCGAGCCTGATTTTATGCGTTGATGTCATATGCACGAGTAGAACACAAGTGAGTTGTGGGCGATACAAGTCATACTACCTACCAGCATGTCATACTTTGGTTCAGCGGTATTGTGAGATGAAGCGGCCCGGACCGACATTACGCGACGCTTACGCGAGACTGGTTTCACCGCTCCGAGCACTCGTTGCATAAAGGTGACGGCGGGTGTCTGTCTCTCTCACTTTAGTTGAATCGAGTGTGGCTCGCCCGGTCCTTGAGAAGGTTAAAGCGGAGTCTATTTGACAAACTATCGTTGTGGTTTTGATGCGTAGGTAAGAACGGTTCTTGCTCAGCCCGTAGCAGCCACGTAAAACTTGCAACAACAAAGTAGAGGACGTCTAACTTGTTTTTGCAGGGCATGTTGTGATGTGATATGGTCAAGGCGTGATGCTATATTTTATTGTATGAGATGATCATGTTTTGTAATCGAGTTATCGGCAATGGCAGGAGCCATATGGTTGTCGCTTATTGTATGAAATGCAAGCGCCATGTAATTGCTTTACTTTATCACTAAGGAGTAGCGATAGTCGTAGAAGCAATAGTTGGCGAGACGACAACGATGCTACGATGGAGATCAAGGTGTCGCGCCGGTGGCGATGGTGATCATGGCGGTGCTTGGCGATGGAGATCACAAGCACAAGATGATGATGACCATATCATATCACTTATATTGATTGCATGTGATGTTTATCCTTTATGCATCTTATCTTGCTTTGATTGACGGTAGCATTATAAGATGATCTCTCACTAAAATTATCAAGAAGTGTTCTCCTGAGTATGCACCGTTGCCAAAGTTCAGTAGTACCCGGACACCACGTGATGATCGGGTGTGATAAGTTCTCGTCCATCTACAACGGTGCAAAACAGTTGCACGCGCAGAATACTCAGGTTAAACTTGACGAGCCTAGCATATAACAGATATGGCCTCGAACACGGAGACCGAAAGGTCGAGCGTGAATCATATAGTAGATATGATCAACATAGTGATGTTCACCATTGAAACTACTCCGTCTCACGTGATGATCGGACATGGTTTAGTTGATTTGGATCACGTGATCACTTAGATGACTAGAGAGATGTCTGTCTAAGTGGGAGTTTTTAATATGATTAATTGAACTTAAATTTATCATGAACTTAGTACCGATAGTATTTTGCTTGTCTATGTTTACTGTAGATAGATGGCTCGTGCTGTTGTTCCGTTGAATTTTAATGCGTTCCTTGAGAAAGCAAAATTGAAAGATGATGGTAGCAATTACACGGACTGGGTCCGTAACTTGAGGATTATCCTCATTGCTGCACGAAAAATTACGTCTGGAAGCACCGCTGGGTGACAGGCCTGCTGCAGATCTTGAGCCGAAGTTGTGAGCGTCGACAAAGCAAAGCTGATGACTACTCAATAGTTCAGTGTGCCATGCTTTACGGCTTAGAACCGGGTCTTCAACGGCGTTTTGAGCGTCATGGAGCATATGAGATGTTCCAGGAGTTGAAGTTAATATTTCAAGCAAATGCCCGGATTGAGAGATATGAAGTCTCCAATAAGTTCTATAGCTGCAAGATGGAGGAGAATAGTTCATCGGTGAGCACATACTCAAAATGTCCGGGTATAACAAGCACTTAATTCAGCTGGGAGTTAATCTTCCGGATGATAGTGTCATTGACAGAATTCTCCAATCACTGCCACCAAGCTACAAGAGCTTCGTGATGAACTATAATATGCAAGGGATGACTAAGACAATTCTGAGCTCTTCGCGATGCTAAAAGCATGAGTAGAAATCAAGAAAGAGCATCAAGTGTTGATGGTCAACAAGACCACTAGTTTCAAGAAAAGGGCAAAGGGAAGAAGAAGGAAACTTCAAAAGAACAGCAAGAAAGTTGCTGATCAAGAGAAGAAACCCAAGTCTGGACCTAAGCCTGAAATCTGAGTGTTTTACTGCAAGCGACTGGACTTTGAAGCGGAACTGCCCCAAGTATTTGGCGGATAAAAGGATGGCAAGGTGAACAAAGGTATATGTGATATACATGTTATTGATGTGTACCTTACTAGAGCTCGTAGTAGCACTGGTATTTGATACTGGTTACATTGCTAATATTTGCAACTCGAAACAGGGACTACGGAATAGACGAGCATTGGCAAAGGATGAGATGACGATGCGGCGTGGGAAATGGTTCCAAAGTCAATGTGATCGCGATCGGCACGCTACCTCTACATCTACCTTGGGATTAGTTTTAGACCTAAATAATTGTTATTTGGTGCCAGCGTTGAGCATGAACATTATATCTGGATCTTGTTTAATGCGAGACGGTTATTCATTTAAATCAGAGAATAATGGTTGTTCTATTTATATGAGTAATATCTTTTATGGTCATGCACCCTTGAAGAATGGTCTATTCTTGTTGAATCTCGACAGTAGTGATACACATATTCATAATGTTGAAGCCAAAAGATGCAGAGTTGATAATGATAGTGCAACTTATTTGTGGCACTGCCGTTTAGGTCATATCGGGTAAACGCATGAAGAAACTCCATCTTGATGGGCTTCGGAATCACTTGATTATGAATAACTTGGTACTTGCGAACCGTGCCTCATGGGCAAGATGACCAAAACGCCGTTCTCGGAACTATGGAGCGAGCAACTGATTTGTTGGAAATCATACATACTGATGTTTGTGGTCCAATGAATGTTGAGGCCTTGTGGCGGGTATCGTTATTTTCTCACCTTCACAGATGATTTGAGCAGATATGGGTATATCTACTTAATGAAACACAAATCTGAAACATTTGAAAAGTTCAAAGAATTTCAGAGTGAAGTTGAAAATCATCGTAACAAGAAAATAAAGTTTCTACGATCTGATCGTGGAGGAGAATATTTGAGTTCTGAGTTTGGTTTACATTTGAAACAATGTGGAATAGTTTAAGAACTCACGCCACCCGAACACCACAGAGAAATGGTGTGTCGAGCGTCGAATCGTACTTTACTAGATATGGTGCGATCTATGATGTCTATTTCCGATTTACCGCTATCATTTTGGGGTTATTCTTTAGAGACGGCCGCATTCACGTTGAATAGGACACCGTCAAAATCCGTTGAGACGACGCCTTATGAACTGTGGTTTGGCAAGAAACCAAAGTTGTCGTTTCTTAAAGTTTGGGGCTGCGATGCTTATGTAAAGAAACTTCAACCAGATAAGCTCGAACCCAAATCGGAAAAATGTGTCTTCATAGGATACCCAAAGGAGACTGTTGGGTACACCTTCTATCACAGATCTGAAGGCAAGATTTTCGTTGCTAAATTCGGATCCTTTCTAGAGAAGGAGTTTCTCTCGAAAGAAGTGAGTGGGAGGAAAGTAGAACTTGATGAGATAACTGTATCTGCTCCCTTATTGGAAAGTAGTTCATCACAAGAAATGGTTCATGTGACAACTACACCAATTAGTGAGGAAACTAATGATGATGATCATAAAGCTTCAGATCAAGTTACTACTGAACCTCATAGGTCAACCAGAGTAAAATACGCACGAGTGGTACGGTAATCTTATTTCGAAGTCATGTTACTTGACCATGGCGAACCTACGAACTATGAAGAAGCGATGGTGAGCCCAGATTCATAAAATGGCTGGAAGCCATGAAATCTGAGATGGGATCCATGTATGAGAACAAAGTATGGACTTTGGTTGACTTGCCCGATGATCGGCAAGCCATTGAAAATAAATGGATCTTTAAGAAGAAGACTGCGCCGATGGTAATGTAACTGTCTACAAAGCTCGACTTGTTGCGAAAGGTTTTCGACAAGTTCAAGGGGTTGACTACGATGAGACTTTCTCACCCGTAGCGATGCTTAAGTCTGTCCGAATCATGTTAGCAATTGCGCATTTTATGATTATGAAATTTGGCAAATGGATGTAAAACTGCATTCTTGAATGGATTTCTAGAAGAAGAGTTGTATATGATGCAACCAGAAGGTTTTGTCGATCCAAAGGGTACTAACAAAGTGTGCAAGCTCCAGCGATCAATTTATGGTCAGTGCAAGCCTCTCGGAGTTGGAATAAGCGCTTTGATAGTGTGATCAAAGCATATGGGTTTATACAGACTTTTGGAGAAGCCTGTATTTACAAGAAAGTGAGTGGGAGCTCTGTAGCATTTCTAATATTATATGTGGACGACATATTATTGATTGGAAATGATATAGAATTTCTGGATAGCATAAAAGGATACTTGAATAAAAGTTTTTCAATGAAAGACCTCGGTGAAGCTGCTTACATATTGGGCATCAAGATCTATAGAGATAGATCAAGACGCTTGATTGGACTTTCACAAAGCACATACCTTGATAAAGTTTTGAAAAGGTTCAAAATGGATCAGGCAAAGAAAGGTTTTTTACCTGTATTACAAGGTGTAAGATTGAGTCAGACTCAATGCCCGACCACAGCAGAAGATAGAGAGAAAATGAAAGATGTTCCCTATGCTTCAGCCATAGGCTCTATCATGTATGCAATGCTGTGTACCAGACCTGACGTATGCTTAGCTGTAAGCTTGGCAGGAAGGTACCAAAGTAATCCAGGAGTGGATCATTGGACAGCGGTCAAGAACATCCTGAAATACCGAAAAGGACTAAGGATATGTTTCTCGATATGGAGGTGACAAAGAGCTAGTCGTAAATGGTTACGTCGATGCAAGCTTTGACACTGATCCGGACGATTCTAAATCGCAAACCGGATCGTGTTTTTATTAAGCGGTGGAGCTGTCGGTTGGTGCAGTTCTAAACAAAGCGTCGTGGCGGGATCTACATGTGAAGCGGAGTACATAGCTGCTTCAGAAGCAGCGAATGAAGGAGTCTGGATGAAAGAGTTCATTACCGATCTAGGTGTCATACCTAGTGCATCGGGACCGATGAAGATCTTCTCGTGACAATCTGGTGCAATTGCCTTGGCAAAGGAATCCAGATTTCACAAGAGGACCAAGCATATCAAGAGACGCTTCAATTCCATTCGGGACCAAGTCCAAGTGGGAGACATAGAGATTTGCAAAATACATACGGATCTGAATGTTGCAGACCCATTGACTAAGCCTCTTCCACGAGCAAAACATGATCAGCACCAAGACTCCATGGGTGTAAGGATCATTACTTTGTAATCTAGATTATTGACTCTAGTGCAAGTGGGAGACTGAAGGAAATATGCCCTAGAGGCAATAATAAAGTTATTATTTATTTCCTTATATCATGATAAATGTTTATTATTCATGCTAGAATTGTATTAACCGGAAACATAATACATGTGTGAATATATAGACAAACAGTATGTCACTAGTATGCCTCTACTTGACTAGCTTGTTAATCAAAGATGGTTATGTTTCCTAACCATGAACAAGGAGTTGTTATTTGATTAACAAGGTCACATCATTAGTTGAATGATCTGATTGACATGACCCATTCCGTTAGCTTAACACTTGATCGTTTAGTATGTTGTTAATGCTTTCTTCATGACCCATACATGTTCCTGTAACTATGAGATTATGCAACTCCGTTTACGGAGGAACACTTTGGTACTACCAAACGTCACAACGTAATCGGGTGATTATAAAGGAGTACTACAGGTGTCTCCAAAGGTACTTGTTGGGTTGGCGTATTTGAGATTAGGTTTTGTCACTCCGATTGTCGGAGAGGTATCTCTAGGCCTTCTCGGTAATACACATCACTTAAGCCTTGCAAGCATTACAACTAATGAGTTAGTTGTGAGATGATGTATTACGGAACGAGTAAAGAGACTTACCGTAACG